>AXCO02006108.1:0-16959 GCA_000473525.2 Anopheles melas | reverse complement strand
CGGTCGAATATTTTTTTACCTTCCCCGTCTATCATAACGCCTAGGGCCTAGGGAGAGGCTTGACACGCCACTGCTTTTACCTATATTTAAGGAGGGGTTTCTTCCAACGATGCAGTTTGTTGCACTACAGGAAGGGGGTCGAAAATATGCAATTTTTGCGTTGCGCTATTGACGGATGACATCCGAGGCAAATATGCATAGTAAAAATTCAAATACTCAATCCATGAGTTCCAAAATAAAGTTCGTCTAGTGACTCGAAAATAATGAAACAGATTTTGATAAACGAGGTGAGAAAAAAATCATGTAATGCACTTCTAAACTCAAGAATATGACTCTACCTGTTAAACAAAAAACATAACAAAGGACCACATCATGTCCTCTTCTTAGCGAATGTTTAGCTATTGCACCTTTTCATGGGTGATCAGCATGATGTTTGTCAGATTTTTATTGAGTGGAGATCTGTGCTAATGACAATCGTTGTCATCACCTCTCTTTTGTGTTTGAATAATCATCTGAAAACGGTTGATTAGTCATCATTTTATGTCTCAGCTACCATCGCTCCCATCTAGCGGTACTGCAAAAATATGTGTAAAATGGTTTTATACAGCTTCCTACATTGTTGTTGCACCAATAACACTCACAGGTGTAGCGTGTGTAATTTCACCTCGGTTGTCGATAAATGTTTCACCAACATGTCTGTGGGGGAAGCATACTTTCAGCTCCATTGAAGCAAACTTAATGGTAATTAAACTTTCGAGTATGTTCGATTTCGAGGCCAGTATTTGTTGGTTTTACAAAAATAGGGTTACGGTACATTCACATTGTGTTTGTGGTTACGTCTCACTGGCTATTTATAAGACCAATACACACAATTCCATCAATGCATCCTGACGAATAATATTGACCAGAACACCGTTAGGAACGAAGAGGTGGCATGCAATAAAGGGGAATTAAAAAAAAAGAAAACATTATTGTGTTAAAACGAATACGAATTAAATTCTTTGAAGGGACTTCGCATTGAATGCGGTATTTTAATTCATCATTCGAATGCAATGCATTAACTCGTTATGCAGTCGGTTCGACAGGAGCAAGCAAAGGGAAATGTTTATCATTGCACTCATCCACTGTTACTTGGAAAAACACACAATTTGGGGATATGATAGACAGTGTTGAATTGGTAGCGGTGTAACAGTAACATCTCGTGATGCTTTAGCTTCAATTTGAAAAAAAAAACACAAGCTGAGTTTAAAACTGAAACATTTTTTGTTTGATCAGTGATTGCAACTTGAAATTCTATCAATTGATTTGGAAAAGGAGCAAAATTAAAATGTTTTGCATTTAGTATAAATTTGCTCTTTTTTTGTGGCAAATCCAATTCGGAACGTAAATAGTTTATATAAAAAACCTTGTTTTGATACAATTTTGCTTCATAACACAAAATAAATGTAGGCGATTTATATCCCCTTGCAAATTGCATGCTCTTGCGAGGAATCAACGATAATCCCACTAGCACCGTTTTCCTGCCTAATGTCATGCACTTGTTCGCTCAAGTCCGTGCAAGCGTCAGCGCTGGTCAGCAAAAGCGTGATGAAGCGTCCATCATAAGTGGTAGTGGTCGTGTTTTACTGCACTATTCATGCGTGTGAGCTCATTTATTCGCGACCACTTTTTCGCAGCTCGTCGCTACCCCCAGCAACAAAAAGAAGCACCTCGTCCATTTGAGAGCAGCTGCAGGATGCACGGTAAAGGACACCCATTATTTATGTGTCATTTTAATTCAATTAAAACGAGCTGCGGCACTGCACAAAAAGGGTTCAAATGACCAACTAATTTAATTGTTTTCATCGTTCGTTTTTTAGGATAAACGGCTATGGTGCCTCCTGGGGATGGAGCGCCTGGGGTCGTACAACATTTGCTGACAATTTTAGTGACACACATATACACACATTCTATCTCTCTTTCACACACACACACACACACACACACTCACTGCAGGAAACCGTTCGTTTGGTAAAGCGCATTCTACACAACCCACATAGAGGAGCGGTCAGCGCAAATGACAATCACTATGAGCTGCAGGGAATGGAAAAGTTGCAGCCTGCTGTCACACGTTAGCGAAAACAAGCGCAGAAAAACGTGTTCCCAGCTCGCGCCAGCAAGAGATAATGATAATTTGAAGCGGTTAAAAAGTACTTCAACAGGCATGGTGAATCCTTCCACGGGGAGACCTACAATGCGCTCCTAACGCAAGCTTCTGCCCACACAGCGCATTATCTCGCATCACAATAGTTTTCCTCGCCAGCAGTGCCGCATTTCTCGCTCTTTTCCTTCGCAACCATCGAAGCGACGCCTTGCCAATCTTCATTTTCCGCTGCGATCGGCTGTTGCACCATGCTAAGTATGATTAGTGACCGGCCACACATTTGACCACCGCTACACGCGTCGTAAACTGCATTCGTGTCATGAATACGGCACCCACAAAAGGGGTGAAAGGGCCAGGCTGGTGCACTCGTGTGAGTGTGTGTATATGTGTGACCGGACACGTACAAAGCGGCCATAAATTATGTGCAACGGGACATGGGATTGCCGATCAGTGTGTGATGATGTCAAATAAATCAGTGATTGCATGGTTGGACGGTACCGAAAATGGAAAACATACATCCGTCCGGGCGACAACCGGACCAGCAGGCCCGGGGACTGGTTGCTTCTGGGTCTGGTCGAAGGAAGGATTGGCTTAGCTCAATAATCAGCTTATGCTTAGGTGCACTCTTTCATCGTAATGTGATTTATTGCACACGAGTGGAATGAGTAGTTTCCTTGCCACGCAATGGCTTCGGTGCAGCATTCTTTGGATTAATGATTCATAATACCAATCCACAAATTTATTGTTTATTAGCTTGTAAATGCAGCTTGTGTTTGTTTTTGAGACCAGAAAAAAGAGCAATAGACAACAGATGGCTAACGAAATACTAGACGCTGTTCTACATCCATTTGAATTGGAAACACCACAACAGAGCACAACAAAGAAATAATTTTGGGTACTGGGAATCTTGACAAAGTCATACCAAAGAAGCGTAAATGATATTGCATGTTTTGTTGAACATGGATTGAGATACAGAACGGGATAGTAAGTGACACTGCTTTTTCGCCACATTTTAATTGAGAGGCCCCATCTCTCCCTCTCTCTCTCTCTCTCTTTCTTACTCTCTATCTCTTCTTCTCTCTCTATTTCTCTCTCTTTTTATATATCTCTCTTGTTGTTCTGCTCACGATGGATCATATTGTCGTGACATGGCACGGTGGACAATTATTCTTCATGAAGTTTGATCCTTGACTGCAGCTGATCCTGAAGACTGACCTTTTAACTCTCCTCCACTTTAACACCCTATCTCCGACAGGTCCTGCTTTACCTCACCCAGCCGTCGAACTTACTGTGCTTCCCTGCGCCTCGTGCCAAACTGGGAGCCGTTGAGGATCATCTTGTTTGTGGGGCATAAGTCCACCATCCTCACTTCATTCGGTGTTGAAATCTTCTGGATCTCTTTAGATAGAGATAGCCCATAGTATGCACGGCTCCCTTGCATAATGCATCACAGGGTTTTGCTGCTGGTATTGTTATCCCAAGGTACAAACGTCCTAAAATAGAAGAACATCTCCACCACCTCGAGGTTTTCGCTGTCAACGCTGCCTACCAGATTGGCGCTTTGAGATAAGGTTCGTCGTTGTGCTGTCAGCTAATACACGGTACGTAGAGTGGAGACAATGTGGCCTTAGCTCAGGTGAAAGGACGCTAACTGTTCATACGTTAGATGCTGTAACAAGATGTTCGAATCCTATGTCCGACAAAAACTGACTTGCGGTTGTGGTTTCCTTATTATGTCTCTTGTGCTAGTCGTTGCTACTTCTGCTCCATTAAGTTGCCCTTCTTGTAGTCTTTTCACATTTCGATCACCATGAATATATGATTGAAAAAGAGGAAAACTTTGACTGCAGTGATTAATTCTAAAATTAATCACAATTCGACGTTTGAATTAAGTGCACAGTACTTTGCGTATTTCATTGCTGCTACGTATAAAAACTAACAATCATGCTCGTATAATATTGGCAATAAAAGTAAGCAGAAATTCGTTAAAACATCATAAATAACTGCTTCTGAGACATACAATGCATACAAATCTTTGTTTCTTGGCTTTGCAGTTCAAGCAATAAATTCAAGGTATATTTTCTTCACTATCATTATTTCTGGTAGGTATTCTGGTAGCTTGTTTTCGAATGCTGCAACCCCGGTTAGATTTAAGTATAACATGTAATAAAAATCTATTTGATTCACAAAATTCTCACTAGGTATAGCCATGGACTGATTATTCAAAATGTAAAGAGGAATTATTATAAAAGTAGTCGCTCAATTGTAGTAAAGCCACTCCACCGAAGAACATGTAAAACATCATTGAACGGTTAACTAAAATGAAAGTACCATCAATTTGTAATATTTTTTTTTAAATTTTTTCCTTAATCAGTCACACTAAAAAATATTATTTAATGGGAATTTCGAATTAAAATCGCAAAAAATCAAACAGTTTAGTTTTGTATTATTCTAATTGTGCTTGTGCTGTATATAATTAAGCTGTATAATTAAAATGTAACTGTATTTCAGAATCAAGTATTTAAAAGTTTAATATGTAGTTTAAAAGAAATGATTATTTGTATTAGTGTGATACATTTCATCAGTTGAATGATTAACGTGTACCAGAGCACTACACCATTCATAACATTTCTCTATTGTTGTTAAGTTGTTAAGGTAGAATTGATTTGAAATGTTAACGGAACGATGAGAACGATGAATAGCAGTACTTATTTGCCGTTGCCACTCAGTCAGTGTTGTATTGCACAGGATGAAAACTTTTGTTTTTGAATAAAAAACATGCTCTGGTACTAGATTCCCGTATACTACGAAGTGTAATCTATTCACAGCATGACTGTGGTAAAAAACGAAAACTTTCCTCGATCAACGCTTTGTTTTACCAGTCCATCGTGTTTTGAACATGATTTATGAAAAATCGTGCAAAGTGTTAACCTTACTCAAATAAACACGCTACACAACCTTCTCCTCAGCCTGGGCAGCAGAAGCCCATATGGAAAGCTTTTGTGTCATACTTTCCATAACGGGCGCTATGAATAGTGTGCTTGCCTATGCGTAGGGGTTAAAGTTCTCTTTCTCTCTCACTCTCTGCCATCCTTCAATTCGAATTCCGATCCCTTGTTACACGCTTTCAACAGCCTAGGAAATAAATCTAGTTTCCATGGTTGATACAGTGAGTCTGTGTGTGAGTGTTTTTTTTTCTATAGACGAGCGAAAAAAGTAACCTACCACTATGGTGAATGATATGAACTGTTCTGGCGGTACGTAGGAATGCAAAAAATGAAGGAAAAAAAGACATGAAAGCATATCCAGTAGCCTATCCGGTCAAAGGATACCGTATCGACATAAAAATGGAAATGGCGGAGCTAAGCGGGCCACGCTCGCTTGTCATGTGGGTTGTTATCGAACACATTCGCCTCCTCGATGCCGTTGCGTCCGCTGGCCTTCAGCCGGACCAGTAGGTATACAGTGCCGTGGCAAAAACCGCTGGTTACGCAGTGAAATCCCGCGGCATAAATTTCACTGTCATAAATCATCGTGCGCGCGGTCAATAAACGTCCGTTCGCACGTTCCCACCCCGCATGAAGAGCAGCATAGGAGGGATGGGGAAGCATCGGGAGGCTTACTACCTACAGAATGAAACAGTCCGACGTTAGCATATTTTTTCAAGAAGCATGTATACGCCAAACTCTGATCATGCTCCTGGTCACGGCACCACGATACACGAAACGAAAGCGAAAAGTTAGAGCGTTAGAGAACAATTCATGTATGTGCGCTTCTAGATGTGGCCGTGATGGAGTGTAGTCCGGTCGAGCTTAAAAGCAAGTGCATTCGCGATGCAGCAGCAATATACAAAGGTAAAACCACCGCCAAAGGAGTGATCGGGTTTTTTTTTTGTTTCGTTTTGTTTTGCAAGTTCAGAAGACTAAGCAGTGTGGCTCATTCGTCTAGGGAGGAGTTCTTTCTATGAGCTACGACTTAACTTTATCACTACTACCTGGCACAAAAACGGGCACATATCTTTCCTGCGTGCAAAGAGCTGCTAAAAAGTTTCTCACAAGCAACCACCTTTCTTTAGTGTTCGCAATACATAGAAAAAGAGCATCAGCAACTAAACCATCCGGAACGGCTCAAACGAACATTGCCAAGCACGATGCAACAGTCATAAATAACCTCAATGGAAGAGATAATTAAAAACTTTGCTTGCACGCTGCTTAACACCACCCGGCAACAGCATGGCGCCGTCTAATGTGTATGTGTTCTATTATTATTTTTTTTTTGGTCGCGCTTTGCTTAGCCACTGCCGGCGACCGTGGCAGGCAGATTGGATGTGAAACAATGACTTATGCACGCCGGAAATGCATTCGAGCACAAATGATTACCAAACGTAGAAATAACAGCGAAACTTTTCATTTTTACAATGGGGAAATAATTTTTCGGAAATCATTTTCCATTCTTCTTGCATTATCGTTTCACATGTTTCGTTTAGGGAAGTGAAACAAATGGCACAAACTAGGGATCCCAATTTGAGGAACAGTTTTAGAGGTTTCTTTTCATTTAACCGATAGGCACTGTCAGACTTTTAATCAAGCAAACACCATTTATTTACAGGTAGACAATTCCATTGTGCTTTGATAGTTGATTCAATCTCTCTCAGAGGAAGGATGAAGCTGCTTTCTGTATTGTTCAACTAACTCTAGAAGTTCTTACGCCCTGTAACTCTGTTCACACGTGCAGCTTGTTGGGGCTTGAATGAAAAGTGTAATCTTATTTCTTGTCGTGAAGTTTTAAAACTTTTACCTACGTTACTTTCACCTTAAGAGGCGAGGTTCAAATACTAAATGTGTCATGCAAATTGCCTACCGTAAGGCGTCAACAGCAAGCTTAAAAATTTCCAAAAGTTTAATTCATTTGAATATCAAAAAGAATAACAATAAAATAGTTCTTTCTTCTATGAATCACGATGTAGATAATAGAACAATATAATCATAAACAGTATCAATCGCAAAATTGCATTAAAATGTGTTCATCATCTTCTACTTCTTCTTTGGCTCAACAACCGTTGCTGGGTGGAGGCTGCCCTGCCTCTACCACTAATGGACTCGGCTTTCATTGACTAATTAATTACCATAACAAGATAATGAGTGCTACGTATAGGAGCACGGTACCATCGGGGCTTGAGTTCGTGACGGGCAAGTTGTTAAGTAGTACGAGATGACGACTGTACCACGAGACCGGGCCAATTAAAATGTGTTAGTTGTGCAAAAGTGTTCCAATGCGAAAATGTCAATGGCACGACATTAAAGTAAGCAAGTGTTAAAAATCAGCATGAACCTTCCAGCATATCCCTTTGTCTGCACGTAGTTGTACAAACAAACATAGATTCTCGAACTTAAAAAAAACTTAGTGGCTATAAGTTCATCCTCTTTTCAAGTAGAAAAAGATCTGATATTAAGAACAACTTTTAGCAAAACAATATATCTCACTTTCTCCGGCACATCTTAACCTCTATCGTTCGTAATTTCCCCTACCGAACAATCCTTTCCCATTCCCGCAGACAACCGACGCTGCTCCGTGTAAAGCAAACCTGTTGAAGATGGGAAAACTTCCTCACCTGTGAAAAAATTGATCAACAACGTCGTCAAGAAAGCGAACGACCACTAGAGCCAACTTTCAACCTTTTTGCAACCTCTGGCAAAGGGTGGGCGAAGGTTCGAAAGATACCGTGAACTCAACTTGCTCCCCCTTCCCCCTCCCCTCACCCCTTCTCCCCTCATACATCCGGTTGCGGAAGAGTAGATAGTGTCGCCGTAACGCGAGAGCTGGTGGGCGTCATGGTCTTCGTAAGAAAGAAACTACAACACTTCAACGAACGTACAGGCGCCAAAGTTATCTGTTAAGAATCAACCACCAGACACAAACCGACTGGATCGCAAATGGACGCGTGGGAGGGTAGTCGCCCGTAAGATAAGGTGGCGTTAGCGATGGGTTCATTGAAAAACTTGAAAATTAGTTTATTAGCTGCAGTGCTGGGTTTGGGTGGGAGGGAAACACTTCAACAGTTTCCACAGTACCGACGGTGACCGAGTCTCGGAAGCGGAACTTAAAAACCAAACTTACCCGCCAGACGCGCGCACACACGTCACCCGGGGCGTTGTTTTCGGGCGAACTGGAAGATGCAAAGATAATTTAATTTCGGCCAAGATCGTGAAGCAGCTGCCTTTCTGCGGCGAGACGGGTGGTCAGACCTGGGTGTGGGAAAGCAGCGGAGGCCGGGCAAGGATGCTTTCGGAAACGAAATAGTAAATTCTTTTCTACCACAGCCTCAGTGGACGGTTAGCTTTGCAGCGAGAAGCCATTCCAGTTACCAAACTCATAAATATTCAAATGTTGCTCCGGCCAGCCATTGAAGCAAGCGGAAGCTAGGCACGCGGTTCTTGCCCACCCGGTGAAAGGGGTGAGCACTGTAAAGCTCCGGGCCAGAGTTGTCCGACGGCATGACACATAAATAGTTGGTAAATGTCACCGAGAGCAACGAGCCTGTGTATGCGCTGCTAGAGCACCTTCCAGTACCGGGCTCTGGTGGCTTCGCCCGGACGCCGGAACTGAGCATCATTTTCTTTAAGCAAAGTTAAGGGAGAGTACAAGATGCGGCACCGATTAGATGGAAGCAGGGCTTTGCCGGCCTCCTTCTTCTTCAGCCCTTCATTTTTCACCAGTCTACAAACAACGGCAGGCGCATAGCATGTTACATCTCTTATGTGACCAGCTTTCCGGGAAGAAGAACAATTTAATTAATTTAAGTGTCACCCATCACGGTTCACCAGGCGGAAGTGGGGACTTCCGGGGAGTGCAGTAACGGAAACGAAAACTACAATAAAAGCTGGTAGAAAATGTCACAAGACCTATCATAAGGTTCACTTCCACACACACACTGCCACACACATTTCTTTTCATGTTGCAACCATGCCCATCGGCTCATTATGTAGCAAAACTCCGTCTTTCTTGATATGAAGGATGGCCATTTTGTTAATTTAATAAATTAATTCGCTGTACAATTGAGCCAAGCCCCGCGGGGCAGGGGTGTTTTCAGCAAATCAGCGCTTGATTGTGTTGGGTAAAAGCAGGCATTAACCGTGATTGAAAGTGGTGCCTAAAGATGGTTACAGATTAAACATTAATATCAATTACAGAGATCAATCACTTTGTGTATGAGCAGGGGGATAATGGAACGACCGATACGAGCGGAGCTTAAATGAGTATCGATTACATTTATGCATACTGGTCGATGCATTCATGTCGGTGTAACACCGATTGAGGAACACCGTTTTTGAATGTTTAATCATGACGCAATCAACAGCAGAATGTAATGTGGTTCATGTGAACTGTAACTGCTCATAATTAGAGAAAATTTGAAGAAATCATTCAACAACAACACGCAACTAAAAGCAGATTGCAGCAGATTTATCTACGTAATACGTTCAACTCACACATGAACTGGAGGGCAATCACGCCCCGTAGCCCTTTTGCCGCTTTTGCAGTAATTTCATAATTTGATTACAAATTAAACGGTGCAAAACTTTCTCTACGTTGCAACTCTTTGCAACGCTAGGTTGATGCCCAAGCATGGGAAAGGGCTTAAATTTTGAAAGGCAAAAGTTGTCCAGATTGCACACAGCTTTCGTATGGTATCGTGGTATGCAGTTGCAACAGGTCCATCGGCACGGGTAAGACGATTCGAACCATGTACGCGAGTGTAGATTGTGGCAGCGGTAGACTGGAATGGAATTATGGATTTATGGAAAGTCCGGATGGGGCTTCGTAGTAGTGAGAACCAGCGAATGAGTAACATTTCCTGATTATAGGATGAGGGTACAAACTACCCACAACTGTAGCTCACTTGTTTGTTACTTCGAGTAAATGGCTGAGCGTATTTGGATGTAATTAAAGGGAAATGTGAGCAACATTATGCTGAAAAAAAAACGAAGAGATAATCTGCGTTACAGCAATTCACTTTGAAAGAATTACAACTACGATTAGTTATTTCAGCACAAATATATAATTATCCAGAGATAGAGAGAGAAAGACCCATTGACGGCTATGAGAGGTTTGCATCTTGCCCACTAATAAAGTTTGCCATGCCATCGTCTTATTTTCACACATCGCTCAATAAAGTTGCCCTTGTTGTGTACGCAGCTTGTTTGGTGTGACCGCGACTCGATGCTGTCCTGCCACTGACGGCATCCGATAACACAAAAGGCTGTTAAGGACTTTGGGGCACTCGATCATAGGCTGCGACATGATTGCCAATTGCATCGCGTATTACTGTCAGAATTTAAACGCAAAATGTTTCATTTATTTATCATCGCAAACGTGCTTGAACAAAAAATAATAAGAAATCAAAAAGGAATAAAACAAAATAAGAAGATTATAAATGAGCGCAAAAGATTATCACTAATTAGCATAAAACATTGGCAGCATTAGTTGGCGGTAGCTAGATAAAGTTCGTTTTAATCAATTTAATGACCCGCTAACCACCTGAGAACACAATTATCTGTGCAATTTTCTTCCATAAACATGGCAACACGTACTCGCGAGTGTTCTCCACCCAAACACTCAATGCATCCAATCTTTACGATAAACATTATCGGCAAACGGTACACATACACACTGGTACATTCTCGATGCTCAACAAATTCCCCTTTCTGCATCCATACCAGCGCCAGTGTACGGCCACTAGCGCACCGAGCAGCAAACTTCGATTAAGCAAAGCTAGTTGATGTTGATTTTAAGGCTTCGGCTCATCATACGCTTCGGTGGAGCAATGATTGGTACCGTGCGAACGAAGGAGAGAACGCGGGCTACCGTTTATTCGCTCCTGGAGCTACCCCTGCCACATGCTGCGTGTATTGTTGACTGTTGATCGCGTGTCTACA
Organism: Anopheles melas; assembly: GCA_000473525.2. Classification (NCBI taxonomy): domain Eukaryota; kingdom Metazoa; phylum Arthropoda; class Insecta; order Diptera; family Culicidae; genus Anopheles; species Anopheles melas. Next base: position 5,883 of record AXCO02006108.1, on the reverse strand, counting down.
TTACTTTAATGACTTGGGTGTTTGATTAACATAACAACAGCTCGGTGTAAATTGTATGTAAATAGGCGTGCTACATGCAAACGCGCTTACCGAGCAATCTAAGCACTGCTGGTAATAAACTATCATTGGAACGATATGGTTGCCATTTTGTTCTTCCACCTACTGATTGATATATTTTTATAGTTGAGTAGCTTTGCAACGAGGTGTGATTATGATTTGATTATGAGAGATGCATAACTTGGTGTTGTTTTTGTTGTGAGAGGAAACATATAAAGTGATATGGATCTTAAAAGACTTTTGCTCTTCATTGATGTTACTCATAGATTAAATAAGAATTGTGACTAAATCATAGGAAGCATCACATTACTGAAACACTTAAATGTTCTCATTTCATATTTACACCCCAGTTTACATACAATGATTGATATTTATCTCCAAATATTGCACAGCAAGACTGTGAAAAATGCATTTTCCATTCGTTGCCATCAAGAATGACTGATTGCCTATCTGAGTGATACGTTCACGTGATTCGCTGGTCCCTTAAGGTCTCTCTCCTGGACGAATGGCTGGAAACGAATAAATGAGAGGGATGGACAACTGTACATATATTATTTGCTGAAACACTGTTACGCACAGTTTCCCATACGCAAAAGCGTTTATACCATTTTTGTATTGCATTTTGAGGTTGAAAATAAATAAAAAAGATATCCCTCCACCATCGGAATTTACCCCGTGGTGCTGGTATGAAAACAAAGATTAAAATAATAAACAAATTCTCATCACAGCTGATGGATTGGTGACTGACTGGCCGACTGCAATCCACCAAAGCATGTCACGTCCCACAAGCACACAGGGCACACATCACTGTGCACTTCCCACTGCCGTTAACCCGGGAAATTATCCCGCTTGCCGAGCGTTAAATACCAACCCCGTTATCGGGTCGCGCACCGATGGGATTTGTGTGTTACGAAAGCTCTTGCATCATCCACCTGTCGTGTTTCCCCCCTTTTTGGTCTCCCGTTTTGGGATGAGTTGTTCAATTTGTCATTCCGCAACGCCACGCTCAAGCATACCGATTCCATGTTTGAAGCATTTTTTTTATTCCCTCCACACCTACCACACCGGTGTAAGCAACCCCCCGGGCAGGTTCGGTGATCCTGTCAAATGCAGTACGTGAACGGAATTATGTTCAAGCGTCTCGTTTTGCTCATCTCGTGGCCTGCATTTATCGTATTCCCTCCTACTTCCGCAGGGAATTATAAACGCTGGCGGAGCAGTGGGTAGTGGCTGGTGTTTTGGCTACGCACGTTTTGACTTCATCTCATTTTTTGTATCCGTTGTGTGGCTCGTGGCGCGCTGTTTTACGCTTGGGACGATGCTTGGCGTACATAAAGAGTATGATTGGTGCATTAATTTTAGCCCTCGTATGCAGAGAAAGTTTTTACCATGCATTTTTATTGGTGTCATTGTTGAGTAAAATTGCAATCATGGGCAGTGTTACAATATGCCTTTCGTAAAGGGTGGTTTTGTAGTAGTTTGTAGTGAAGCTTGAAATTTTAATGAGCTATTGATGTAACTGAACAGCACGCAATGCAAATGTTAGTGATTTGTGTTATAAATGATCGATTTTAATATTTGTTTGTTTTTAGCAATGTCTTGCCTATGTCCTATCCTTGCGCCTTGAAGTACTTTAAGCAAACGGCTCTTCCTAACAATAATAGTTCTATTATACAGTTTTGTCATCATTCAATTGATGACTAGTTCGCCGTTTTTTTTTAAAGGAATGCTTTGCCTTATGCGTTACGTATGCGATTATACGTGCTGAGTATGGCAAACTTTACAAATTAGCAAGGTGCGCGATTACCTTGATTTAGAACACGGGTTAACTACGAATAAAGTAGGATAAATATGTAAAACTTATACTAGCACGTGAAGCTCACTCCTATGGACTGATCATCCTGATCATCAGAGCTGCAATTCAATAAATATTCATTCGGATTTGGCAACATTAAGAGAACATTGCCTTTTCTATTTTGCATATCCAGATCACGAAAGATATATCTCGTTCCTATTCACCACCTTCTGCAACATAGACTGCTCAAATTACTCAGGAAAACAAATAACGGGTTGATTATTGGTGTCGAACGTTTGAGAAGATTGCTGCCACCCGAGCGGGTTTGACTCTCAAGGCTGAATCCTTCACGTGTCCCACAGATTCGCCGTCGTAACATTGCCCAAACCACTTATGGAAAAACAACACTTTGAAAACATTTTCAATCCGAACGATTGCACGAAAGAGCAAACTTTCTAATCGATTTGTTCAATATTTTAGAAACCACTTAACTTGTTCCTGGTTCTCTATCACTGCCGTGCTACTATAGAATAGGCCAGCAGATGCGAATAGGTCTTCCGCTACAGAAGGTTTGTGCAACGTCGAGAAGTTTGTTTAAGCCCAACCACCATCGGTACTTGTAGAGCTCTTGCAAAACGCTTTCCGAAATTGCTACACATCAGCACGACCGAACTATCCCGCACTGTTTGGCACTCGGTGGAACTTCCTGGGCATCTTTCTTATACTGGACACCGGAAATTCGATTGCATGGCATGTTGACGGTGGAAAGGAGCGGAATTGTGGCACCATAGTGGCCAAGATTACAACCAGGTCGTCAACCGTATCATGACCGTGATGGCCTTCAGGCATCGGTGACACTTCATGCCTGTCCGCCACTGGCCAGGAAACTATCGAAAGTTCGAACCCGGCGAAAATATCGGTATAATAGCGCATTTCCGTTCGCAATATCTTTCAATTTCCCTTTTATATATCCACGTCAGCTCACTCGAAACTTTCCCTCTACGAAGCGGCCCAGTCTTGCTATGGTAGCATTTGCCAAAAGGCTTCCTCCGTCTCCCTGCTCCGGAAGCAATGGGAATGGGAGCATGAGTGAAAAGGAAGGAAGAAGAAAAGAAGAAGGAAAAGAGCTGAAATGTCGCAGATAAGACCGATGTATGATGGGGCAAATGTTACCGTTTCGTTTGCCATCATCATGGCGGCAAGATGTCGATCGTGTGGTGTTCCCAGTGGCGCAAAAGTAGACACGTTTAGTTTGTTTTTTTTTTCTTCCGTCCGTATCTATTCCAAAAGTGGCCATCAGCTGAGGGGCTCGATTGAAGCGTATGTGAGGAAGGTTTTCTTTTTTGCTACACTCTTTATGTTGTTGCGACCGGTTTTTGTATGTTGTTGTTGAGTAATCCAAAGTATTCTTTATTTATGAATATCGCTTCCCGATTGAACTGTTACAGCTTACATATAGTAATGCTTGTTGACTTTAGAGATAAATCGGTGGACCTTCTGTAATCGCATGAATGAACTTGGAAAGGCAATTGTACAATAGTAGCTTGATACCATTGTGTAGTACGTATCGATAACGATAATTTTCACACTTACTCCATTTGCATTATGTTTAAATAGATGTGTTTAGTAATTGTTGACATAAGCCATCATTGGAATTCAAAAATATGTTATGATCTGTGTACTGAGAATACAATCACTAATGAGTGTTCTACGGAATGTCTTTAATTAATGGTTATAATACGAGCAATACCAATTGCGCAAATTTCTTCTGCAAACAGCATTTAAAGCAAATACCTGCATCCTCCACTCCAAACGCTCACTATCGACTGAAAATTAATCTCCATCGAGCAGACTCATGGGAAATCTAAAAATCACCATTTTCCACCCAACAGTGTGGTTAATGGTAATTGAAAATAATTTGCTAATTTGTGCGCTCGATTGAGTCAACTGATTGGATGTTTTTTTAGTTTATATTTTCCTCAGTTCTTGCTAGGCAAACGTTAATTCTTTGTCATTCCATACATTATAATTTATATACTACCACCCATTCATGCCCGAGGCCACAAATGTATTTTCGATTCGGTCACCTTTCGCCAGTGATATCCCGACCCCGATGGGAGCGTGCATCACCAAGCGCAGCTAATTAGTGTGGAAGCAAAACTGTGATTTGACGCGTTTGACCCATTTTGTACATTTGTTCATGGAATGGCTGTTTTGGAGATGGTTTGTGGTAGCATAGCGAGTAAAAGCTGATTTCGTTTTAATTTTATTCACTAACCATTCAACCACACCAACACATATGTATGTTTTCATGTGCATTCTACAGACAAAAAATATTTTTAGAGGGGTGATCATGGCGTTTTCGGTTTTGTTTGATTGCAAATTGCAAACAAATCGTGGTAATTAAAGCACTCCTTCATCAATGATTCAGCGGCACTCAGGTGCGTAATTACAAAGAAAGTAATTAATATTTTATCAAAATGCTTTGCCTAATGGTTTTAAATCTGTCTACATTCAGGATGGAAGAGAAATGTAATATCACAGCGTTTCCGGAAACAACTTCAAACGTTCACGGTTGTCAAGAGAGTTAACGGGAATATTTTCGGGGTAAAATGGCATTCATTCACATAAATTGTGCTGTGAAATTTAAATGAAACCACTATGACTATGAGCCTGCAACGGTTAACAAATAATGAAAACCACAAATCAAACACTTGCAAAAGTGTTGTGCATTTAAAAAAAAAGTGTTTCCCTGTTATCGATGAGAGTAGTCACTCCTGGGATAGATAGCTTATTTTTAAGATTTGGTTTTTAAATGATATAAAATGAATTATTGATCTTTGCGAGGCTAACTGTTAGACACTAAAATCGAGAGCACATACTAAGAGCCACGCTCAAAAACACCTTCCAACGCTACATGAATATAACACATGTCGAAAGCATGGGGAGCATCAAGCGATAAGACGTACAAACACAACAACTCAACTATAGCCCAAAGACGGCGTCCAAAAAGCAGTGGAAAACTAAGGCAAAATAACTCAACAGAATCCAATCGTGTCAAGCAATGGCTGGACGGAGTCAACCGAAAAATGTTCATTTCCAGCCCGCTTTCGTTTCGCCTTGTCGCCCCACAGCTGGCCCCTTGCATGCCAGCATGTATGGCTGATCGTTTGCGTTTGTAAAAATCCCATCTTGTATGTGCATTCGAGCATCTTTCCGTCGACTCTTTCCTTTGAAAAGTTACCCGCTGGAACACCCTATCCCATACTTTGCCACGGAAAAGTATGCAACGGTTCAGTCGGTTTGCGAAGGAATGCCATAAATATTATCTCCCCGCTGAATTCGTTCATTTCCACCGTTTCGATGATCATCGTTTTCATTTCGAGAAGTTGCAACAACCCTTACCCGTACCAGTGGCCTTTCTCCCCGATGCGGCACTGCTGGCCATGTTGCCAGGAAAGTTTTTCTTTCCTTTCAAGTGGTTCGGGGGTAGGGCCGGCAGAGAAATAAAAGATAACCGAAAGCGATGACGGAAGGCTAAAGTTGTGTGGAAAATGATGATCGGAAAGCTTGCAATCGTTTGGTTGGAACGTCTTCCAAGTCTTTTCTAGTAGAAATGCCCCTGATAATATAGCGAATCGTTACAAAGCGAAAGGAAAACGAACATATGTCAGCCGTTGAACTGGGCGTAAGAGTAGCTCTGGGGATGCATCTTTTGAAGAACCAACTTTGGTTTCGATTCGAAAAGGGTTTAGAGTAAGGGTTTGCCAACGGACGGCACTATAACAGCTGTGTGTCATAAGAGAGTTACATGCAAAAGTGCACTGCAAACACTATCTTGCGAATGCGTCAATTTGAATTAATTAGAAAATGAGTATTGTGCCAAACAGGAAACACCACTGCTTTTACACATTATTTAAAATTGGATTAAATTTTATTTTGTTTGCTTGCGTTATTGGTAATGTATGTTAGGTAGAATTGAAACAGGTTTAACGAAAACTATCCATGGAAAAAATCTTGTCTTATTTATG
>KI920887.1:0-16431 GCA_000473525.2 Anopheles melas | reverse complement strand
AGTTTTAATCGAAATGCACGTAAATCCGGTCGGCGCAATTTTGGTGTAAACGTTGGCGGGCCTTCTGTTTACGTTACGGGAATTCATTAAAGGGGAGGGGGGGGGGGGGATACGAAGGGGTTGTTGGGTGGGTGGATGGTGCAAAGTGGAACTGGTCAATTTCCACGCAAAAAATAAACGGAAACGCTAGAAAGCTGCATGTTGAGGGGAAAGTTTGAAATTGTAACTAGCGCCATCTAGCTGACGATAGCGTAAAGACGACGACGCCTCGACGCACTGTGGAGGAAATTTCTATTTTTTTATTTGAAAAAAAAACAATCAATAATACAGCATTCAAATCGAAAAATTCAATTAACAAGTTCTTCTCTGAATTTCAAACAGGAAGACAAGCAAATATGTTTATTTTTGGTGTATATTCGTAAAAAAACACATTCACTTCATGGAGACGCCTGGTGTTTCTCAATCAAGTAATTAAACTGATTTTTGAATATTTTTATGTTCAGTTATAAAATTATATTTATTTACATCATAAAAATACTTCAAACAGCGCTACACTTCCGCTTCATCTTCCTTTCATCTATCATGCATTACGTATCTTACAATCATGGCGACATGACTCGGTCAGGGCAGTCTCTCCGTCTCTCCGCGACCAGCGAGATGAGTAATGGACAATCCTGGCGCAGCGTCATTGTTTTCGGCAGTTTCACCACCCACCCATACAAGATCAAACACACCACAGTGTGAAACGTAAACAATGCTGCGCCACCATCCACCCAAGTTAATCCACCCTCTGGTCCAACTCCATTCAAATTCCACCAAACAACGCGGGATGAGTTTTCTTTCGTCATTCTTAAAATATAGCACTACGTATCAGAAAGGATCACGTTCCGGGGGACGCGCTGTCCCAAATTGTTGGTTAAAAACATCAACAAAAACGTTTCAAGGGCTCGTTTCTTCGTTCTTTGTTGTTTCCGGTTGCGGAATCAGGTATAAATTTGGAGCATTCCGAGCATAGCTCCGTGCAGGGCCGGGGAATACGCGTAGGAATATTTAGAGATCGAGCCACAGTCCACAGTCTGCCGTACACGCCCCGAGTGTCTGATTCATTCACGCCCGGTCTCGATTAACTGGTGCTACGATCAAAACAAACGGCCGTACCCCTGCTTTGCGCCGGACCATATGCTCAATGAATGAGGATGGGTTATTTATGGTCCTTATTCACTGCCGCAGTGGAATAATTCCGGCCGTTGCGTTACAGCACCACGTTGAAGCAGTAGGGTGGGTAAACCAGCACAGGGGAGCAAAAATAACAATCGCATCCTGCAAATGGAACGGCCGCCACCGCCTTTCCACTCTATTTACTCAGCTGCATCTGGTTTTTGCGTACAATGCGCGTGATGGTGCACGCACCGTGCGGCATCATTAGCACTTAGCCGCCGGGACCGCCGACCGGGCCATGTCATTAGCCGGCTTATGGGCAAACTAAATGGATGTGTACGTTGCCCCTTTTCGTGCTCCTACAATATACGACACTCGTTCTCTCCCGCACTGCCACTGCCACTGCTGCTGCGCGACGAACTGCGCGAATACTCTCCCACCTTCCAGTAGCTGTTCTGCGCGGTAAGCGATCGCTCGCTGCCCGCTAGCTGCAACACCTCCTGGCTGTTGTAGAAATCGTACTCCGTCTCGGACTCGCACGGTATCTGTGAGTACAGAAACGCGCCGCTGGCATAGTTCTGCACCCGAAAGTACTCGCAACCCTCGACCGGTATCAATCGCCAGCGAAACTTTGCATTCGAAAGACTTTCCGACTTGCCCGCAACCATCGGCCGTCCGGTGCCGCTCTCGCCCAGATAGCCTCCCACCGTGCACGCCCTCAGCCGGAAACAGTTACCGTCCTCGAGCGGCTCAAACTCGACCCGATTCTTGTCGGCAATGTAGCGCGAAAAGCCAACGTCCTTGCCGATGCCGCTGAATTTCAGGAGAATGCGTGACTCGTGCCGCGATACGGTGACCGTACTCCACAGGATCGTTACCACCACGGGCGGTAGGCTGGTTTTAAGTCGCTCCAGATCCCCGCGCAGACTTGCAGTGGGGAAACCGGCCCCCAGCGCGGTCTGCTTGATGCGATAGGCTAGCAGGAATATTTCCGGCTGAAACAGATGATCGTAATGCTCCATCTGGGCGTACAGCACACGATACGCGATGATGTCGTGATCGATGCACGACAGATGAGCCGCAAACTGCAGAATGTTGTGCAGATTGCGTACCTCACCTTCGTACGCACGCTTGAGCAGCTCGATCAGGAGCTCCTCCGCGAGATGGTGAAACAGCTTCGCCAGCGGAGCGGCCCGCTGTGGGGCCGTTTGGATGAGCCGTACCGTTCGCTGGATGCAATCGAGCAGCTCCGACCGGACGCACTCCAGCCGCTCGCGAAACACGTCCTTCAGCCGTGACGCTAGCGACAGTTCCGGCTGTTCCTGGAGCGAATCCACCACAAACCCGTACAGCAGCAGACAGAGCGGATGCTCCAGCAGTTCGTGCGATTGTTTTAGCTGTGCCAGCAAATACTCACACCCGGCGACGAACGTTTCGGCCGAGTTTGGTTTGCTCTGCTTGCGGTAGCCGGTGAGAAAGAGCAACACCTTGAGCAGATTCTTCATGTCCCGCTCGAACACGGCCTCGATGATGGACGGTAGCTGCTGCAGACCGTTCTCAAACGAGCAGTACTCATCGTACACCTTGTCGTAGTTTTCGGACCGTATGTGGCCGATGCACAGTTCCAGCTTGTGCTGGTTGCGTTGATTGCGAAAGATGCGTATCTCGCGCATCGTACGATCGAGCACACGCTGCATCGCGAGCAGCGCCGGCTCGTACTTGATCGCATCGGCTAGAAAGTATAGGCACTTGCTGTCGCCCTGTGCCTCGATCTGTTTGTCCAGCTCAAACACACGGCCACCGCGTTTGTTTAGCTGCGCGTACAGGTCCTTGTTGACGAGATAGATCTTGCGAAACTGAGCGAACAGGTACTGGACGGAGCTGCGCAGCTCCTCGATCTGATACTTGCGCTCGTCGATCGCATTGCTCCACTGCAGCTCGAAGGAAAGCGAGCGTCCGTTTTCACCCAACCGGGACACCCCGGACAGCTGGCGTATGAGCAGCAGCATCCGCTCGATCGTGCTGTAGATCGTGTCCAGGTCGTAGAACGTGTCGATCCGCTCGACGGTCATGGTTTTTGTTTTTGTCGGGTACAACCCTAAAACGGAGGGAAAGAAATGGGAGAAACAAGTTTCGTTCAATCAATCTGTGTCGGTCGGTTTGGGTTTTTCTTTTTTTTTTTGCGCCTCGAAACCCCACTCGAACGGTGCCAAAGCGTTCACAGCTCATTTGATGCCTCGTAAAGGCGCGAAACTAGCCTCTATGCATACTACACGTACGTGACTTTCCCGGGCCTGCGCTGGTACATGCCATTTCCATACATTTTCCGGCCATTTGGATCTCATCAATCAGTGTGCGAGGGTAATGATGATGATGATGATGATGTTGGCCTGTTGGCCGGCCTGGCACCGTACACACCCGTGCCTATAAATAATACTTCGACGGCAGAAATGTCGACACGAAACAGCGCAACGGTCGCATCCATGCCGTCCGTTCCTTTTTCGGTTCACGCTATACCACGAGGAGTGTTTGGATGCCAATCAAAAAGAGAACATTAAAACAAAGATGTTTTTTAATGGCCACTAAGGGCTAAACGAAGTGACCGCCATCTTTCAAGAATGCGTGATTGCGAAACAGCAGTAACGAGAAACCCAGTTCGTTGTGCTGGAATGTGACGATGTGAAGGGAAACTGTCCAAGCATTTAAAGCACATTCACACATTCTGTGGCATTCAACTCCTTCCCATGCGGCTTTTCCACCAGCACACGCCGCCACGCGATCGTCCCAAACTCATAACTCTTCCTGGGTGACACTTCTCTGCTAGCGGTATTTTACGACACCACCGACCAAAAAAACACACACACAGAGAGAGAGAAGGAATAACACAAAAACTGGTTCAAGGTTTTCGGCCGGCTTGTTTTTAAAGCAGAAAAGTGCTGTTTTCATCGGACACTATCGGACACCCTTTCGGGACGTTGTGGCGCCTTTCACGCACTGAAGCCTGTAAGCATGCTGACTGTACCGGGAGGGGGGGGGTTTACATTGAGCTTTATGCGTTTGTCCTCGCGCGTACGGTACCCCAGTGTGTGTACACTTCTTTTGCCAACTTAATTTGCCAGCCGTTGGGGCCGCTGCAAATGGCGCTGGAATAACGTGATCGCTACTATAAACACATCATTAAACTCGATCACTGTTTATATCGGATGTTGCGCATAAAAGCGAGCGTAGCGCGCGCCCGGTGGCGAAAGAGTGGCTGGCGTTTTGCATTGCCTCCTGTGCGGTATGTGTGAAACGATGTTGTTTGCGTCCGTCAGAGATCAAGGCAGGCATTGAAACGGACCAAACGTCGATACAAAGTGCACACGGCCAAAGGTACTAGGTAGGGGGAAGGACAGTGAGTCTCTGTGTTTACATCTTTCCCGGGAAGATGGAAGTTGTTGTGGAAAGATAGAAACGATGGCCTAGAGGCTAGAACCAGGGGTAACTAGGGGTCGTTTACAATTGTTGATCGACGAAAAGTGAAGATTGGCGTTTGGCAAACCGATACAAAAGCATTCCTTTCCATTGAGGCAATGGTCAGCAACCGGTTGCGGCCATACGCCAGGTATCTTCAGCTTACAAATGCACCTATCGATCGAGGGGCTGAACGCATAAATAAACCCATGTTCACTCACCTTACAAGTGTGTGTGTGCGATAGTGGCTCTAACTCCGTGCCGTGAGACGTAAGAAGCTTCCGATGGCAGCGAAACGTACGACAATTGATGCCGTAAGTATGGTTTGTTCTAATTTCTAATTTTTAAACATGAAAAGCACTTCTCTTTCTTATCTAGAACAGTAGGGAGTGCGATTTTTGTATAATTTTCTGTAATGTTCACAGCAGAATGCACATGCTCAACTTCACGGCTCAGTAGCAAATCCACAACTAACCCATTTTCCGGCCGATTCTCTCGCTACACGTGTGCTCTAGCATGGGTGGATGGGATCGCGCATGCGTTACAAGTTTTAAAAATCTCTCTCTTTTTTACAAACACTCTCAGAGGGAAAGAGAGTAAATTAAAGGCAAAGTTGTAAGCCTGTTGTTTGCTGCAGTTAATAAACGTTAGTGTTTGGTGCATATTTACTTTCGGTTCATAATTCAATCATACAGAATGGCTACCAGCATGTGTATGTTGCACTTTTAGAGCAATTTATTAAGCACTGAGGTACCGAAACGCCTTAATCCCTAGAAGAATTACTTGTTGTTCGTCTTTTGAAGGAAACACTAGGTGTTACTTATCGTACGCTAAGCTGACACATTAAGGACAGAACGGCCCGCAAGCTTTGCACATTGATTATTACTAATTTTCATAACAAACCTACCAGGTAGGACGTACACAATAGGGAAAGGAAATGCAAAGAAAAACAAAACAAAAATACAATATCACTAGCAACCTGATCTGTTACCCGTTCCCTTCCACTAAGGCACAAATTCCGGATTCAAATTCCGGCACGACAGGTACGACCGTTTGCGGTGCGGCTCCCGATCCCATCACAATAAATATCGGCATCCGGTTAAACGAGTTACTATCGATGATGTGCGATGTCATCAATCGTTGCTGGTGGATGGACATCGGTTCTGGCTGCTGTTGTATCTGTAGCTGCAGTTGCTGCTGCACCTGCTGCTGTACCTGCTGCTGCTGCAACAGTTGCAGTTGCTGCGACTGTTCGACCGTGTTCAGCAGTATTGCGTTCGCTTCCTGCTGCACACTATCAACCCGACCGGTTGTAGCCGCGGCTTGTGATGTAAGCTGGGCCTGTTTCGCTGCATTTTGAGCGCGCGTTACGTTACAGCTCCGGTGTGCGGTTCTCAGCTCGGTCAGCTGCGTACGCAGGCGAAGGTTTTCCTCCTCCAGATCAATGTTACGCTGCAGCAGCTGATCCTGAGATTTCTTGACGCGCACTCTGCAATGAAAGAGAAAGCAATAAGTATCATAAAGCAAAATTCGAACTCAGTTAACCCCCCCCCCTTACCGGTAGCGCTTGGCGGCCTCCTTCCAACGTTTCTGTTTTATATTTTCCTGCTCGCCCGACGAACCGGTACCATCGTTCGATTTTGCCTCGGTTTTGCTAGCCGTAGCCGGTTTTTCTTCCGTGCGCTTTTGTCGTTTGCTGACCGGCGCGCTTGCCTTCGGCACCGGACCCGTTTCGCGCACCTTCGCCAAATGTTCCTTCAGCTTCTCCTTCACCAGCACCGTGCCTTCCGCGGGTAGAGTTGGGTCCGACGGATCGGACGGAATGATAATCACAGGAATCGATGCGATGTCGATGGGTGGTGCCGGTTTCGGTAGTATGTCCACCACTGGGGCCGGTGTTTTACGCTTTACCGGGGTCTTTTTCGGAGCTTGGCTAATGGCGGTCGAGGAGGTGGAGGGCAAGGAACTCGTAGTGATGTTGGTAGTGGTGGTGGTGGTGGTGGCCGATGATTGCTCTTGATGCTGTTTGCCACGAGGGGATGCTCTGCTAGCTTTAGCTTTCATCCTCGGTTGCTTGGATGCGATGGTAACATTCTCACTTGCCCCCACATTGGCGACCCCCTCAAGTAGGGAGGATCGCTCGATCCCACTCGGGAATATGTGTGGCGTGTGTAAGGTTTCGCCCTCCACCGCGCGAAGAAAGGGTGCGGTTGTCAAGGGGATCAGTGGAAAGGTAGGCGGCGACTTGTCGTCGGTGAGGGAGGAAACGCTGCTAGCGCCCGATTCGACCGCCCGCCGGAACGTCTCGTCGAACGGGTTCACCTTCTGCAGGTCCTCGAACAGCCCGACCTCCTCGCACTTGCCGATCAATCGCGTCGGGGTTGGCGTTTGGTCCGCAAACAATCCTCCACCCGCGCCCTTCTGGGGCATCTGCAGATTCAGGCTGAGGTCGTGCTTTTTCGTGTGCACACTGCAGTACCCCTCGGAGGGGTAAATTTGCTGGCAGCCATCGATGGTGCACTGGAGCAGCTCCTTCACTGGCGCAGCGGAATGATCTTGCTTCGCTTCCATAACGTTAAGGGGATACGCACGGGGACGGGGGACGGGGATACGTACACGGAACTCTACTCTTCACACGTCGCAGTACTGCGTTTACTGCTTCTTCACGAAAATACAAGGAACAAAAGCACACACAACGAAGACGACGACTGGACGCGAGCGCTGGTAAGGAATCTTACCAGCATCTTGCACGTTTGATTCCTATTGGAATTGGGAATTTGGCTGCTAGCGCAATTTTTTTACCCGTCCCGATGTTACGTTGTAAGCGCAGGGGTGGTTTTGGAGGAATTTGTTTCGTTTCTCGTGTTTTCCCCCCAATGTTGTCAAATTTGTTCACCTCGAATGTCAGTGGAGCCAACGACACTTCTACAGTGATGGTCATTTAACTAAGTTAGTGCCACAAATTTGCCTTTTTTCTTGGTTTTAAGACTTTGTACGAGCTTTTTAAAGGTTATTAAAATGTGTCAATTTCTGTATCTTTCAGATTTTTCTGATTTGTAATTTCTCCACTGTCGATTTTAAAATAATTCTCTTTTTATGCTGTATGACACCCAATCTCATGACCTTTCAAGCTCCCACTGTGCTTTGTTGTGATTCGCACTGCAGTAGGCGCGCAGTTATTTTCCATTGCTCTCTTTTAGTAAACAAATCCCATATTTTTCGTTCGTAACCGACAAATCTGAATGGAAGAGATTGAAATCAGTTCCGACACGACCGTCGCAGCTACTCCCAGCGCTTTTCCGGTAAAAATCGAGCGTATCCAGCTGTCCAACCTTTCGTACAATCAGTTTTTCCGGAACTTTATGCAACCAAACCGTGCCGTTGTCGTGGAAGGAATTGCAAACGACTGGGAGTGCTTCCGGCGCTGGATCGACCGGTCGGTGGTGCCACCGAAACTAAACGTACCGTACCTGAAACAAAAGCTAGCGAACGTTCCCGTCCCGGTGGCCGATTGTGGAAGGCAGCATTACAATTCGCACGAGAAGCTTGAGCTGCCACTGTACGATTTCCTTCAGTCATGGGAGAACGATGATACGGAGTCGAACCGCCACCGATACTACCTCAAAGATTGGCACCTCCGGAGCGAATGTCCCGGGTATGAGTTCTACCGCACACCGTCCCTGTTTGCGTCCGACTGGTTGAACGAATATCTCGTCGAGCAAGCGGCTGACGACTACCGGTTCGTGTACATCGGCCCGAAAGGCACGTGGACGGCGTTCCACGCGGATGTGTTCGGTTCGTACAGCTGGTCGGTGAACATATTTGGCCACAAGCGCTGGTTCTTGCTACCACCCGGAGAGGAGCGAAAGCTATTGAACAGCTTGCGCAACCTGCCCTTTAGCGTTACGGAACAGACGCTTCGGGATGCCGGTGTTACGTTCTTCACGATCGAGCAAGGAGCGGGTGAGGCGATATTCGTACCAACCGGATGGTACCATCAGGTGACGAATGTGGAGGATGCCATCTCAGTCAACCATAATTGGTTCAATGGTTGCAACGTAGCGACGATCTGGAGCAATCTTCGCGATGCGCTGGCGGACGTCCGGCTCGAGATTGACGATTGTCGCGATATGGACAACTTTGACGAGCACTGTCAGGTGATGCTGAAGGCCAGCTTCGGGATGGATTATGCCGACTTCTTGGCCATCGTACTGTACGTCTGTGATAAGCGCTTAGCCAGCCTTGGCGAGGATGGTGGGCAGGTGAAGCAGATTGATGGCTACGTATTCGGGAAGCAGCACATCCGGTTTGATGTTGTTGTGATACGGGATCTGCTGCACGAGACAATAGAAAAAGGATTTTTAGATGATTATCCTGACCTACGTAAAGCAGCAGCGAGCTGTTTGAACAAAATTCCATCGACTAGTCGAGCGTGGTAAAGCGTTTCTCGCTTGGAAGTTGAATGAGAAGGTCGTTATGCGGTTGTTGTTAATTTTTTAAAACCTTCATTAAACATCCCTAGTCAAAAAATGCTTCCAAAAATAATAGTTCAAATGGCCACAACTAACAATCCACTCTGTATCACATCTTTGGTCTGTTGGAAAGCAGTAGAATGTCGTCTTCGTACAATTTAACCAGTTCCTCGCGATCGATACCGATTTCGCCCAGTATTTCTTCCGCCATTTCCAGCTCGCCCCGTTCCACCGCAGTCGCACCGGAACGGGCTGGCGTACGACTTAGCTTCGGTGCTGGTGTAGGCACCAACACATCGCCCTCCGACTGCCGGTAGTCGACGAACACGTTCCGCTCGCGATTGTGTTTATAACTTTCCACCTCGTCCGGCGTTAGCACGGGAAAGACGCACGCATCCTTGCCGTTGAAGATTTCCATCCACTCATCACGCGTTTTCGTCCGGAACGTCGTCTCGAACAGTTGCCGTCTCTGCTCCTCCTCCTCAAACTGTGGCAAATCCGGATCCAGCCCAAGTCCTTCCAGCAGCAACCGGTAAAATTTGTTCTCAATAGCTCCAACGGACACGAATTTACCGTCCTTCGTTTCGTACGTGTCGTAGAAGTGGGCTCCACCGTCGAGAATGTTCTCCCCGCGCGCCTTACCCCAAACGGGCAAACTCTGCGAACGGTACAGCCAGCTGCCAACGTACGCTGCCCCTTCCACCATCGCGTGATCCACGATCTGCCCCTTGCCCGAGTGGTGCCGCTCGACGAGCGCCGCCAAAATGCCGAACGCACACATCAGCCCACCGCCGGCAAAGTCCGCCAGCAGATTGATCGGTGCTGTTGGTTTGTTCTCTTTCCTTCCCAGCATCGACAGCACCCCCGAAAGGGCAACATAGTTCAGGTCGTGGCCAGCACGGGCCGCATGGGTGCCTGTCTGGCCGAAGCCCGTCAGCCGCGCGTATACAAGCCGTGGATTGTCCGATAGTAGGACGGTCGGTCCGAGACCGAACTTTTCCATCACACCCGGACGGAACGGTTCAATCAGCACGTCCGAACTGCGGCACAGCGAACGGACCACGTTGATCGCTTTCGGTTGCTTTAGGTTTAGGGCGAGCGACCGCTTGCCGCCCTGCAGTACGTCCAGCGAGTTACGTGGGTTCTGTGGAAGGAGAGCGTTTGAAGAGGTTGCTTTATTATGAGATCTGTGTGTGGTGTGTGTGTTGTGGCGGGGTCACACACGGTACCATGTCGATCCGCGTAACGGTGGCGCCAAAGTCGGCCAGCAGCATGCCACAGAACGGTCCCGGGGCCAGCCCGACGAACTCGATCACCTTTAATCCCTTCAGCGCCATGTCGTTGACCCCCGGTTCTGCTCGAGCACAGTGAAACCATCCGGTTCTGCTCGAGCACAGTGAAACCACTGTAGGGGAAATAACTAAACTTTTGGAACTGCTGCGATTGTTTACGACCGATTAAGCCTCGGTCACAGCAGTTGGTTTGGGAATGAAAGAGAGAATTTTCATTTCGAAAATCAAATTAACGACTGCTTAAAAATGTTGGAAAAATATTTACCCAGTTTTTGTCATTTTTTAATGTTTGAATTTGGCGTATTTTAGAGTAATTTATACCAATTAAACATTTTACTGTTTTTCACAATCATGTGTTTGGCCACAGCTTAACAAGCACCTTTTTGCTGAGCTGTCATAGTGCTTGTTTGTGTCACTGTCCAGCACGCTATCCCACTGTGCGCTCTACGATGCATTGGTGTGCGTGAAGCACAACACGCACCCTGGGAATACACAAGCACACACACACACACACGGGCACGTTAATGTACAAAAATTCCACAGCGCGTTGATTGTTTCGGGGCAGCTCCTCCGCTCGTCCTAATTTTCATTTTATTGTTATTTACTTAAGTTGCGTTCGGTTTACGTTTAATCTGTTCGAACCTCATTTTACTGGCGCTCGGGGGTACGCTTAAGGTGTGCAGTACGGGCCCTCTTTTCCTCTGTTTGTGACCGTGTGCGTGGTTGGCCTTTTTTTTTTTGCTTTCTTTGGTGTTGCGTTCGTTCCTGTTACAACAAAGTGGCTTCTTCTTCGACTGCTGCTTGGCGCTGTGTGGCCCATCATCATCGCTCGGCAAAGCAGAGAAGAGCGCCGTGAGTGAGTTAAAGTGCTGACCTCGCTGGAGTGTTGCGGAGTCCGAAAGAGGGACACAGTTGTTGGGGAGGGGGTGGCTAGAGACAGTGTTGTGTGAGTGTGTGCTGCGATCGTTGGCGGATCTAGTGAGACGCGGGTGATCGTGGAAAAAAAGAAGCTATAATAGCTTGGTGAAGAAAGCGAAGCGAAACGGAAAACTTGCGAATGCAAATAAATTTCCGCACTTAAATACCACCCTTGGCGGAGGACGCGGGTGTGTGTGTGTGTGGATCGCCAGCGGGGCGTTTTCTTTTGCTTCTTCTTGTTCTTCGTGTGACAGCCCCAAACACCCGGAGGCGCCACCGTGCAGGGCGATCGCTCTTTTTTTTCTGCCTGCACTGTTGCCCAAGGGGCAGGGCACAAGGATTCGCAAGTGAAAAGAAGACAACGCGCCCCCTCGTTTGAGTCATCGGCAAACGGGGAGAAATTTCCCCCTTCATCGCTATACAAAAAACCCGCGCAGCACACAGAAAGTGACAGCAGCAACAGGGGCGGCAACAAGAACGGCAACGAAATGCAACGGTTCGCAACACAGCAGGCGCTGCGGAAGATGCCCGATGTTACGGTAGATATTTTACACGATAAAACACGCACAGGCAGCCCCCAAAATCGCTGCCTTGCACGCATAGACCATCGTAGCTAGTAACGAAGCGTGTTTGTGTGTGTGTGTGTGTGTATGTGTGTGTGACTTTTCTTTCTCTTTAATGTTTGCATTTTAGGGCACCGAACGTGTGAAGAAGTTCATGCTGTGAAGCGATGCGCCCAGCTTGGTGGCGGAATCCGTGTCTTATCGACGGTCGAACACCAGTGACGAGGAGCGGGACCCTTGCTCGACGAAACCACAACCATGATGATGATGATGTTGGTGGGAAGGTTCGAATGAAAAATGTATGATTCAGCAACGACAGAAAACGATATGAGCGAACGAGCAGCAGCAGTGCAGTTACCGCAAGCTTCCTTCACGCGACCGCCGATGCGGTCGGTTTGACGCGGAGAGGGAGCAGTACAGGGTGTCGCGCAGGTTGTCTTGGTTTGACGTATTGCCTGCGCAAATGAATGATTCACGATCGACGGCGGCGCGAGTTAACGAACGAACAAACGAGTGCGAACAAAACAGCCCCTGAACCTGGGGGTAGATAGGAGGACAGAGACAAGGCAACCAACTGCCACAAAGAGAGCGACGGAGAAGAAAAAGAAGACGGTGTCAAAAGTAGCAACGAGGCACTTGTATTTTTTCCAGCACGAGCGTGACTGCCCTAGGCGGACGGTTATCATCGAATTAGGTCCCGCCGGGTCTAATCGGTGATAAACCCTGCCTGCGTGTGAGTCTGCCTGTGTGTGTGTGCAAACGATGGGTGATGCGAAAGTGAAACAGCAGCCCTTTTTCGGGAACCAAACCCATCAGCATCAGCATCATCACCATCATCAGCACACTGCTGTCACACCACACGAATCCGCCACACCGATCGCTTCGACATCGAAAGCAAACGGCACGGCGACCGCAACCATGGGAACGGTAGTGATGGACGCGAAGCATGCGACCGGGGCGCTGCTGGGAAGCCCCCAACAGCAGCCACCGGGAAAGGAAGCAATGGTCGGCACTAACACCACCACCACCAACACCCCGGGCACACCGGTCGCGGGGAAGGACAAAAGCCCGGCTAGCCAAAAGTACGAGCAGCTGAAGCTGCGCAAGCAGGAGCTGGAAAAGCGACTGAACGAAAAGTACAGCCAGCTGCAGCAGATCAAGCGCGAGGAGGCGCAGCTGATCGGGATGTATCCGAGCGATTTCAGCTGCGGCATCGGACCGTCCGGTTCGACGGACGGTGTGAACGGTACGGCGGGCTCGGGTGGTACTGGCGGAGCAATGGGAACGGGCAATGGGACGGCACCGACGTTGCGGCGCAAAATTGGCACCAGCTTCAAGCTGCCGGAAAACCTGCTCAACAACAAGGAGGACGACATCAACAAGCTGCTGCTGGAGAAGCAAATACAGCAGCAGATCTCGGAGGCGTCCCTGCGGCTGGCCAACGATAGCGGCCAGCCCAAGTCGGTGCGGCGAACGCACAAGCAAAACTTCGAAATGGCACAGCAGAAGCTGCTAGCGATCAATCAGAACTTGAGCGTGCTGAAGAAGCGCCAGCAGCAAAAGGAGCAACAGTTGCAGCTGCAGCAGCAGCAGCAGCAGCAGCAGCAGCAGCAGCAGCAGCTCAAAGATCAGCAGCAGGCGGGTGAAGCACACCGGCCAACCTCACGGGATGATATCGATCTGCATAAGACGGCGCAGATCAACCGTTTCCGATCGAACAGCAATAGCAGCAGCATGCTGATGCATTTGTCCGAGCGACGCAACTCGATCAAATCAAACACGTCCTCTAATGCGTCCGGCAGTCTCTCGGGTCATCATATGATGCTGCAGCAGCAACAGCAGCAGCAGCAACAGCAGCAGCAGCACCAACACCTTCATCTTCAGCAGCAGCAGCAGCAGCAGATGCTGCAGGTACAAATACCCGCCGGTCACTACCATCTTTCACAACAGCAGCTCCATCAGCAGCAGCAGCAGCAGCAGCAGCACCATAGTCAACAGATATCACCCTACTCGATCCACAGCGGCATCATGCCGTCCGGTTCGCAGAGCATGACGTCGGCCGCATCGGCCGCCATGATTTCGCAGCTCAGCATGCTGCGGCACCGGGCCCGCACGGACAGCTTTCCCGGCATCGCCACCAGCTACGACACCGTGTCGGCCGGTTCGGGCGCCACGGAGCAGAGCTTGAAAGTGTCCCCGCTCAGCGGAAGCGGCAGCATTGCGAGCGGTGGTAGCGGCGCACAGCAGCCGCATCTCCATCTGCACCCGCATCACCATCATTCGATCGGTCCGGGACCGGCACGGATGAACCGGCTGATACAGCAGCAAATTGGGGCGAATAATTATAGTCCACCGGCGGCGGGAAGTGGCACGCCCGGGTACGTGCTCTCACCAACGGCGGGTGGAAACGGTCAGGTGTTCGTTTACGATGCGAAAGTGATCTCAAGGCTGCAGGGTGGTAGTAATGGTGCCGGTATGAACAACAATCCACGCTCACCGCAGGCCTCAGCACCGTCCGCTGCGTACGGTCACGCGATAAACGATCAAAACTACTGTCCCAATACGATGGCTGCGGGCGCGGGACAAAGTGGCGCAGCGTATGAGTACACCGCCCAACCGGAACAGCCGACGTCAGCAGTACCGGCCGGGCTCGGTGGCTACTGGATGACGCTGGAAAATGGTGAAAAAGTTTGGTGCTCGGTCGATAATCGTCAATTTTCCAGCCTCGATCGGAAGCAGCAGGGTGGCAGTTCCGGCGGCAGTATGAAACTGTCGCGCACCAGCACCAAGCTGAACGGCAACAGCAAACCGGCCGGTCAGTTCAGTGCCACCGTCACGCCGGCAGTGAAATCTTCCTCCCTCGGCAACTTCCAGGAGTACATCGGGAAGGGGTCGCCGCTGGATGATGCCGACATGATGAATGTCCAGCCGGATGCCATTTCGGTGACGTCCGGCTCGAGCGAGCATAAGAAGCGCGAAAAGGTGTGGCGTGAAACGTCGCTGGACAGTCCGGTGGTGAAGCACAAGGCGCTACCACCGGTGCCAACGTCGCCGGCCGGCCAAATGTCACCGTCGTCGATCGGTAGCGGCCAGTTGCTGCATTCGCCGCACGGTACCATCCCGCAGTCACCGCCCTACCCAGTGCCGCCGATGGTGGGCGGCAATCCACCTACGGCACCGCTGCACATCAACACGAACGTGTCCGGGTACGGAGCGGGACCATGCTCGCCGTTGCTGCTCTCGCCTCAGCAGATGCGCTACTATCAGCAGCGCCAGCAGCAACTGCTCGAGCAGCAGCGACAAAAGATCAAACATCTGCAGCAGCAGCAGCAGCAACACCAGAGGCTCATGATCGAGGAACAGCAGAAGCAACAGCAGTTTCTAGCCTCCTCGAAACAGCAGCACGAATCGATGCCGTCGCCCCAGTCCCCGATGGGTTCGATCA
Organism: Anopheles melas; assembly: GCA_000473525.2. Classification (NCBI taxonomy): domain Eukaryota; kingdom Metazoa; phylum Arthropoda; class Insecta; order Diptera; family Culicidae; genus Anopheles; species Anopheles melas. Next base: position 1,130 of record KI920887.1, on the reverse strand, counting down.
GTGCAACGTCCTCGACGGCGACGACCGGTGAACCCTACGGCAGCAGCCCATACGCTTATCAGCAAACGCCACTCGACCCACAGTCCGTTCCGCCGTACCACTCGCGGCATCAGCATCCGCCACCGCCACCATTGCCACCGCCGAACCAACACCATTACCACCATTCGCAGCAGCTGCACAACCGTCTGCAGCATTCTCCCTCCGTACCTTCCCCGCAGCATCTCGATCTCTTGCCACAGTCCTACTCCCAGCAGCAGCAGCAGCAGCTGTCCGACCATCATTCGCCTTCCCTCGGGCATCACCGTGCGGGAGGAGCGGGCGGTCAGCAGCAGTATCAGGTGCATGCCGATTCCGGCTACTATCCTCACGCTGCGGGCCATCTCGCCAACACGCTCTCCTCCCGCCATCCCGATCTGGTCATTTCGCCCACACTGTCGCAGGCATCGTCCCACACGCTTACGTCGCCCACGGCGACCACCGTCGTGCAGGCACTACCGGTCGTGGGCGGAGCCGAGGACAGCAGTGGCTTCTCTGGACCGTCCTCGCCGACGCCGTCGTCTGGCAGCAAAGGGCCGGCAGCGCCACCGTCCGACATTCAGATGGAGTCGCCGAAAAACATGACCGTCGTGCAGCAGGGCAAGATCATGCCCTACAAGGAGGTGACGAAACCGTTCGAAATGTCCGACTTCTACAAGTACTCTACCAAATACCGACAGAAGCAGCAACAGCAGCAGCAGCAACATCAACTGCAGCAGCAACCATCTCCGTCGGAAGGGTGTGGCCAGGTGGTGATGGGGAATGAAGGTGAGGCCGGATCGGCCGGTGGTGACGGAATACATAAAGGTATCTATCAGCCGCCGAACCGCTCCATTTGTCAACCGATCGTTAACAACTACAACTGAACAATAATGGGAAGCAAACAGGGAAGGGAAATGAGAGGCATGCATTAATGGCAATTGTGAAGATTTCAATGTTGACCTAATGTAAACATATTTATTGATAAGCGTGCTTGGGGCGGAGAGAAACGGTCCCTGCGTTAGGGTGCTGCTGGCACAGAGAGCTCTAAGACAAGAAGAAGTGTAAGGCTAAGACTATTGTACCTGCCGTTGCGACGTTCCGTGTTCCGATTG
>AXCO02006105.1:0-17044 GCA_000473525.2 Anopheles melas | reverse complement strand
AGAGAGAGAGAGAGAGAGAGAGAGAGAGAGAGAGAGAGAGAGAGAGAGAGAGAGAGAGAGAGAGAGAGAGAGACTTATTTTATCTTCGCCGGAAAATAATTACAATTTTGAGTAAAATAGATTGCACACCTTTCGATGGGTTTGACATTTCTGTTATACAGCTTTGTAGGACAGTCAAACAGAAGAAACCGTATGGCGGCAGATTTTTGACAGCTGGAAAAATTGTTTACCTCAGCGCATTTGTTGCGGGCTTCAGGGAAACGGCCATTTCTCAGCAGCGGCAGCAGTAATACGCAATTTTGCATGTGCGATTTCGTTAATTTTACCGATGGAACCCAAAATGGATAGTAAAAGCGTGCTGAAGACACCGATTAACTTAAGGTAAGCGCACGATTCTCTCAGCAAGCACGCCACACAGTCATGAAATAACCATTCCCTCGTATCGTTCCAGCGATCTGCTGAACGGTGGCACCGAGTTCCAGATCGATACCGAGTTCAACGATCACGAGGGTGACGAGTACTTCCTCGACGACGACTACGGCAGTGCGGACGAGGACGATGAAAGGTACAAGCAGCTGCAGACGCCCTGGGAGCGAACGTTCGACGAGCTGCGGCAGGAGATGGACCAGATCAACGAGCACATCTACAAGCGCGTCACGAAGGCGGGCGTGGGCGAATCCATTCCGGACAGTACGCGCGTCGTGATCGAGTACAATGCGTTCTTGGAGGGGGAATCGAAACCGTTCGATTCGACGACACTGCGCGACAAGCCGCACCGGTTCGTGGTGGGCAAGGACTATGTGCTGCTCGGGCTGGAGCAGGCAGTCCGCACGATGCGCGTCAGCGAGGAGGCACAGTTCGTGATTGCGTACCAGCTGATGTACGGTGAGATAGGCTGTCCGCCGCGCATCAAGCCAAAGGCGGACGTGCTGTTTGTGATACGGCTGATTAGCGCAACGCCCGTGGGCGATGGCGAGGCGCTGGCCAAGCTGAACGAAACCGAGCGGCGTACGTACGCGACGGTAAAGGACAAGGTGACCGAGATTCGCCAGTACGCACGGGACTGCTTCCAGCGCAATCTGGTACCGAACGCGATCGTGAAGTATCTGGAAGCGGTGAACACGCTGCAGACGTGCCAGCTGAAGGACGAAGCCGAGCAGGCGGAGCAGCAGAAAACGCTGATCGCACTGTACACCAGCCTAGCGGTGTGTTACAATCGCCGGGACCGGCCGAAGGATGCCTGCCGGATGGTGAACGAGCTGCGCCGGCTGTGTGACGTGAGCAAGAGTGCGAAAATACTCTACCAGGAGGGCAAGGCACTGATGAGCCTCGGGGAGTACGACCGGGCGCGCAAGTGTTTGCTGCGGGCCCAGCAGCTGGAACCGCAGGACGAGATCGTGCAGCAGGTGCTGAAGCAGCTGAACGATCGCTCGGTCAAGCACCAGCAGGAGGAGAAGAAGATTTGGTCGCGTGCGTTCGGGCTGGCGGAGAAGAAGGAGAAACAACTGTCGGCGGAAGATACGGAGCTGCTGGATAATATGAAGCAGACGATACAACTGTTTGTGGAGGACGTGGGAAGCAGCACGCTGCCGCTGCCGGACGGGCTGACCGACCGGGAGCTGACGCTGATGGATCAGCTGGCGAGCGAGCTGAACCTCAAGCTGAATGTGCACGTGACGAACAACAAGAAAACCTACAAGCTGCAGAAGTAATGTGGCGCTAAAACCAAGGCAAAAACCAGGCTTGGCCAGGCATCGTATCTAGTGGTATTTACCCTCATTAAGCGTTTAACTAGAAATAAGTTCCTTTTTTTCTCAGAAGTAGCTTCGTTCGTATATTACAGAGTTCTCTTTTATAGGAATTATCCTGCCGGAAGAGCACATTATTTGAAAGTGCATAAAAATAATCAAAAAAAGGATGGTCAAATGAGATACGAAGATAAATAACCATGAAATTGAACTAAACCACGAATAAAAAAAACTCCAAAACAAACAGAAACACCTGACGGTTATGTGTCCACGCTCAGATATGATCCGATTAGCACTCGTAAAAACTTGTTTGTCCACCAATTTTGGTACGTTTCGCGCAAAAGAATGTAAACAAAGCAGTCCCATCCACACGTGTCCCCGCCGCCGCAGCTTTGCCGGAATTCGGTTACGTTTTGCCCAAACACATGCAACGTGCGGTCTGTCGGTCATGCGCAAAACACGTTTCATACGTTTCGTGTATGAGCAGCAAGAAAAAAAGGCATCTTATCGTTTCTGCCAGCGACCTGACAGTCAGACACACAGGACATTGTGAAGGGAACGTTTCCCGTAGAAACGGAGTATCGTCTTACACCGTATTAAAAAAGGATAATTATAGCAAACTCCCTGCGTTGCAAGTTCCCCGATATCGATTTTTGTTGTTCAGTTTGACTGCGAACGGTCCTCTAAATTGCGAATTGTAGTTCCAAAATCGGCATTCCGTGTGTGACTCGGCCGGTGGTGGCCCCTAAACAGCGTAATTAATATTCTGGCAGCAGGTGCCGCTGTCTTGGAACGCTCCTACCATACGGTGGTACACGAGCAATCGGTAACTTGATGGCCATATAGAGTGTGCTTGCCGTCATCGTCACGGCCATCAACGCATCTCGCTGAGGCCTGAGTGAACGAGTGAGTGAGTGCACACGCGTGGAGGGAGACACGGAGTAATGCAGCATAGTTCTGCGTCTAGCCGTTAGTCAGTCGCACCTCGGACGTTCCACGATGTCGTCGTCCGCCTCCGGGGCGTCGTTCGCTGTCGAGCAGGTGAATCGTTCGCGGTCGGAAACGGTCCTCTCGCTGGACGGTGGTTGGCCACCGCCAAGGTCGCCGTTCGCGGGCTGGAGTGGACGAGTAGGCAATAGTCCGTACGGTGGAGCGCCCAGGTTCGGTTCGCGTCCCGCCCTGCCGGCCTGGGTGAGTGGTTCTAGCGGGGCGCTACCACGGGCCGGCAGCCGGGACGAGGTGAAGCTGCACAAAAGTCTGGAAGAAATTTCCAAGGACATACGCGAGCTGGAAGACTTTATCAGCGTGACGGAGGACATACTGCGGCGGGAGCGGGAAGAGGACGAGCAGCTCACGCTGCGGGAACGCCAGCGCAAGGCGGCCGAGCGTACGATGGCGCTGATACGCAGCAAGTGCAGCCCGACGAAGAAGTGCTTCAACCGGGTCACCAGAACGTCGCCAGACGGTCCGCGCAAGGTGCTGCTGCGCTCACCGACGTACAAGGTGAACATTACGCAAAAGCGGCGCATTAAATCGTTCAGCCCGAAGGGGGGCGGTGCTGGGTACAAGTCGAAGCTGTACTTTCGCAACGGCAAGATCGGGTGCCAGGAGGCGGAGAATGCGGTTTCGAATCTGCGCAGCACGCACGAGCTGGTGAAGCGGATCATCAACGACGAGAGCAATATGCTGGTGAAGCTGGAGCATCAGCACTACACGACGGCGGAGCAGGATGGGCTGGAGTCGCGCTCCAGTTCGGCGGACACGCCGGTAGAAAGCTTGCAGATGTGCGTCACGGAATCGGCCGGCACGTCGCTGTGCGAGGATGAGGTGCCGGCAGCAGGGCTGGCACCGTCGCAGCCATTAGCACTTCAACAAGAAGCCGTTTCGATGGTTCCGGGTGGTGTTTCGAGTGGGTTAAATGGGGAAGAAAGGCAACGCCACGTGGATGATGGCGAGCACATTGAGAGCGCGAATGGAATCTCCATGGAACCGATGGAGGATAGACGAAATTCTGAGTAAGTAACCGAGGGCTTTTAATGATTTCTTTGAAGCATTGAGAAGGATTCCCCTTACCAACAGCTGCCCCTCCGAGACGATGCCAGCGAGTGGGAATGACTTTGTAACCGTCCGATTGCGCCACCTGGCAAACCGTTTCTCAGAGCGTACGCGAAAGATGCGCAGGAAGCTTGAGATTCCGCCGACACCGTCCAGCAGTGCCAGTGCACCCTCAACGGCACCTTCCATGCAGAAGCACAGCGTAAACCGTAAGTTATACGCTCTCTTAGACATACTTCGGAGCATAATAAGTTAATGTCCCCTTTTTCCCGGTGTTTCACATATACACCAAAAAGAGCGCACGATACAAAACTCAGCCTTAACGCTTCAGTCAGCTACCGAGACGCCCGGTTGTAGCCACTATCTGTTCTGTCCCATCTTTTGCTGCGGCGGGCGCAGTGATAATGTGCTCGACCCGCAGGGCAAGTTCTACATCGCCTGGCTGTTTATCGTGTCGCTGTCGTTCCTGTACAACGCGTGGGTCATACCGTTGCGGTCGTCCTTTCCGTACCAAACACCAGAAAACACCAAGTACTGGATCGCGATGGACATCTGTGCGGATGTGATCTATCTGCTGGACATACTGTTCGTCAAGCATCGGCTGATGTACCTGTACGAGGGGTTCTGGGTGAAGGATAAGAATCTGACGCGCAAGAACTATATGCGCAAGCTGCAGTTTAAGGTAAGTCTGGAAGTCACTGAATTCGTAGAAGTAGGAATTTGGAGTTAACATAGCTAACTTACCACTTTCAGATGGATCTGCTTGCACTGGTTCCGTTGGATCTGCTGTATCTTCGCTTCGGGACCGAGCACGTGGTGTTCCGCGCACCAAGACTGCTCAAGATACAGAGCTTTTGGGAGTTTTTCAAGCTGATCGATCGGGTTATCTCATCACCACACATTGTAAGTCACAGAGGATTTTGATTGTAGTTCGGAAATAGATCTGCTAGAAGCATCTCTTCTCTTCCAGATTCGTGTAGTGAAGACACTGACCTACATGCTGTACATGATACATCTGACAGCCTGCGCCTACTACGCATACAGCGCGTACCAAGGTATTCTTCAAAACAAACACACTTCAACTCCAACCAACAATGCCCACTTCTTGCTGTTCTTCCCATTCCAGGACTCGGTTCAAATCGATGGGTTTTCAACAACAAGGGTCATGCGTACGTCCGATGTTTCGCGTTCGCCACCAAAACAGCCACCTCGATTGGTAAAAACCCAAAACCGGAGAAGGAGGGCGAACTTATGTTCATGACCGCCGCCTGGCTGATGGGTGTGTTTGTGTTCGCGCTGCTTATCGGCCAGATACGGGACATCATAGCGACGGCTACACGCTCCAAATCCGAGTACAAGCAGCTAGTGGACGAAACTCTGGAGTACATGCGACGCCTCAACCTACCGACCGATCTGCAACGCCGCGTCAAGATGTGGTTCACCTTCACCTGGGAGCAGCAAAAGTGTCTGGACGAAACGCACATCATGGACGCGCTGCCCGCTAACCTAAAGACGGACATTGCCATCTCGGTGCACATCCAAACTCTCTCCAAAGTGCAGCTGTTTGCCGACTGTGAGGAAGCGTTGCTGCGCGAGCTGGTACTGAAGCTACGCTCCGTCACCTTCCTTCCCGGGGATTACGTGTGCCGCAAGGGTGAAGTCGGCAAAGAGATGTACATCGTGAAAACGGGCCAGGTTCAGGTGATGGGTGGCCCCCGGAACGATGTAGTGCTGGCGACACTGTACGAAGGATCCGTGTTCGGGGAGATCAGTCTGCTCGCGATCAATGGGGCGGAAGGGAACCGCCGCACGGCGGACGTACGATCGAAGGGTTTCTCCAACCTGTTTGTGCTGTCCAAATCGGACCTAAACGAAGCGATCGTGTACTACCCGAACGCGCAGGCCATTTTGAAGAAGCGCGCAAAGAGCTTGATGCGCAAGAATGCGGCGCGGGAGAAGGCAGAATCGCAGCAAAGCATCGACACGAAGGGTAGCGAGGTGGATGTGGTCATCCGGAATCCGCCCGATCCCGCCTCACCGAAGCTGCTGAAAACGGTGATCCAGGCGTTGCCGCAGGAGTCGGCCGCCGTTCAGCTGCTGATGCAGGGTTTCAAGATGGTGGAGGCGCCGGTCGAGGATGCAGAACCGGAAGAACCCCAAAGTCCGGGAGTTGGTGGTGAAAGGGTGCTGGAGAAGGAAGTGCACGAACCGGACACGGCATCGGTGGGCAGTGTGGAGGTGAGGCATACGACCGAGGTGCAGATCGAGAATGAAAAGAACGTCGAGCTGCCGTGCGATTTGGTGTACAGCATCAAGAAGGAGCTGATGGAGAACAATAGCTACATCAATCTGACCGATGCGGAGAAGTACAAGCTGCTGCACGAGCTTTCCAAGGATGAGTACGAGGATCAGGAAAAATCGCCCGTTTGAATTCCTGTTTCAATGTCTATCGACCTGCTTTATGATCTGCTTCTTCTCACTAGCTTGTATGGAGAATATGGCCTCATATTTTGATGTTTCAACCTAACAAATAATGTGATGTTTTATATCCCCTCTGTTGAAGGCCCTTTAGAATATGCTGCTTAAAACTTAAAGTTAGGTCACTACAAAGTTAGTTGAAGAAACCGCATAACGAAGTGTCCGAAGAATCCCCTAGCCATCGGGCACTATAGATGCGCTTAATAACAGCATTGACCACTCTCATCGTTTGGATGTGTTTTGCGTATCGTAAAATCAATGCTAAGGTCTCCGCGGCGTCCTCCACCATTGTGCGCATGCATGTCGCGTGCATACTGCAGGCGCAATAAATTAGCTCGCGCACATACACGCACGGGAGAGCGTGCGCCTTTGGCGTAAGCGACGGAAACGTGATCGATCGACTGATGGCCGATATCTTCGATTCGAATCAACAGACACACACTCACAGAGTATTACCGATGCCTTGGAGGAGGAGGGAATGCATTCGAGTTGGCCTTTTGGGAATGTTTCAATAGTGGCGCTTTGGCGGAAGCGGTGTGCCGTTGGATGATTGATAACCGTTTTTTAATGTCGGATGTTGTTGTTTTCCTATGTGTGTACCTTTACTTTGCCAAAGGCGGCTTTGGATAGAGAATATTGTTAGAATACATGTTTGGATGTACTTGACTCACTTACTTGTGCCACAAAAACACACACACACATACAAACACAGTCTATAAGATTGTTAAATAAACTTGTGACTTTATAAAATGACATTCAAATGGGTTCGTTTACAATCGTGGTTGTACGAGGGTATGGCGGCAGAGGGTCCTGAAGGTTGTGCGAAGCTAGGAATGATTTTATTGGCCTTTGCGTTGAAACTCCCATTCCCCATCGATGAACGCACGTTTGATGCGTTCAAACGGTGGTAGAAAACCTGTTTTGGATATAACGATCGTACGGATCACGTGCAGGTAAACGGGGCTTTGATGATGGAAGAATATTTATGATATGGGAGGATTTTACATACACTTATTCGCAGGTATATAGAGTTTTCTTCTCTTTACGGTTCTACAAAGTCATACCATAAATCAACATTTGTTCCGTGTGAAGTTTTGATCTCCGTAAGAGCTCTGTTTTGACCACGACAGTGTAAATTCCATTCCCATAGTTCCCCCTTCGCCACAAGATGCGAAACTCGAGCTGCCGGGGTGGGGGTTAACGATTTTTAAAGTGCGTTACAGCAACAAGTTATCTCCACGCGTCTTGTGAACTGGTCGACCGATCAGTTCATCTGTAACCGTTCGCCGATTGTGACTCGTTTGGATTTAGCGTCTTAATCTTCGCGTTGTGAAATAAACACAAGATCATCTCAAACAACATCAAAATGGGTAGGAATGTGGCGTTTTGGAGAAGAGTTTGTATTGTAGAAGCATATGAATTAAATCCTCCTAATTGTCTATCCATAACAGCAAAACTTATGGTAGTTGCTCTGGCCCTTGCGCTGTGCGTCGTGCTTGCGAGTGCTTGTAAGTGAGCTTTGAAACCGTTTAAAACCTGGTTGCATCCTTGTGCAATAATGTTCCCTTTATCTCTTCGAAACACAACACCACCAGCTGGCGATGAGTGTCCACTCGCGTCCAAAGTTGGCTCCTGCTCACCGACCTGCCTGACCGATCGGGATTGTGCCGATATCGGTGGCAAGTGTTGCTCCAACGCCTGCAATCGCAAATCCTGCGTCGAGCGAAGCAAACTGAAGCAGGGCAGCAACAAGTGTAAGTATAAAGCGCCGCCCCTACATTATGACCCACATTTGCTGCAATGTCCACCAGAGTGCTGATTATAACCTCGCACGCTTTGTGCACGCTTCATAACCGAAGTTGACGAGATTGACCGTTTAGGGCCAGATTACTAAAAATATCACACTGTCTATTGGTATTTGGAATTATGTTTCCTTCTCTACTTTACACACTCGTTCTATTGTGTTTTTCAATATATCTAAAGATTGGCACTTCAGTTCAGGGCTGCTCATTAATCACGGTCCTCTCCGTTATGGTTATCTTGCATGTTTTTTTTTCATTACTATTCCACCGGTTTTATTGTTGCTGCGTCGGCTCCAGATGGTTCCAACTCCGGTTCGGGCTCGTACTGTGGCAGCACCAAGTGCAACTCGTTCGAAAAGTGTGGCGTCGATCCATCCTCCAAGAAGCCGAAGTGTGTTCGTGCGTAATGGAAGCGAGAAGCTCGGGGTCGGGAGTGAAATGATTAGCTTATAACAAACAAAATTGTTCTTAAATAAACTATTAAATTTTGAAAGCATTAACGGGTGGGTGTTGCCTTGGTTTGTGGTGAACGTAGAAATTGCACAGGTAGGTGTAAATCGCAGTTAATCGTGTGAGGCATCTCCGCAATAACAATTAAGGCTTGACATTCTCAAGACCTCCACCGATCGAACCTTCAACTCCAATTAGCATACGGACGATATCTCGTACATTATCTGTTAACTGTCATCTCAATGCTTGTAAAGTTGTTTATCGTCATGTCTGAGCGCAACTTCAATGACTTATTATACTATACCGTCGATCGCACAGCAGAACTATCTATACATTCATTTGAGTGTGTTGCAAACACTCACTTATTTGCTGCCTGGATAAACTCTGCATACACGAACAGTTTTATGACTGCTTACAACCTTCGTTAAGTAAGCAGCTTCGTGTGATGACTCAAGACAACAAGAGTACAGCTGGCATACCGGTCTCAGCATGGATTCGTTCGACGGATCTGATCTCTTATAAGAATATTACGAGATTATTATTGACGGATCTGAAAATTATATATAAGAATATAAGAATAAAGAGAACAAAACCAATATTATCTTTTATTTACTAATTCTCTGCTGGGCATGCATGTAATGTCTTTAACCACTTAACTTCCCTGCAGTCTACATAGGACATAGAACTTACCGGACGACTCTTAAGGACTTAAGGAATCTCAATGGTTCGTATAAGGACGATTGTAGTACGGATTCCAATGGAGAATTCTCTCCCCTTATGAAAGAAATTGTCTATTCTGCTGCAGGTGGATTCGAAATTATTTTCAAACTGACGAAAACTGTTTACATTCATTAAGTCACATAAATGCTTTGTACTTTTCTAACTAGATAATCGTTCTCCGAAATTGCCCAGGTGATAACTGTTCTACATTTTTAGCTTAAACTCCTTGTGAACAGCGAAACTTTGCAATATCGCTTGCTTTTTAAGCCAGTTTTAAGTCTGCTCTTTAAGCTTCCAGCAACTCGAAAAACGCTAACAATCTGCTCGAAAATGTCACTTGGGTGATTATTAACTATTTTAGCATACGTAGGACAGACTATCCTGCTATTGGTAAATGAATAATTAACTGAAAACCAAGCCCACTTGTCATACAGGCTGGCCTTGATCGATAATGGTTATTGTTCCAAGAAGAAGAAGAACTATTGTGGCATAATTCGTTCCCCAAATTTCTGCATTGAAAACAAGGCTATTAGGAGAAAATGTGTTATCTCAAACAATTGTTGAAGAACTGTGTATGTTTCATATTTACACACAGTTAAATAATATTATTCTCGCGAGAAACAGCTATTTATTTACACTAGAAAGTATAATATACAGAGAAGAATATAAGAAAAAAGAGGAATGTGCAAATAAAATGATGTAAGCTAATTTGAAATGATTAGATTGACATGAAAAGATCTTCTTAATATCAACATCTCTTTAAGCATTATTTCCATGCATCCTCTATCATCTGGCAAGCTTGTACGAATGCGCATACGAATAAGAATCCTACAGCTTCCAATTAAAAAATTCAACAAACACTTCTACACGAAATATTTTCTTAAGCAGCTAAAGCTTGCCAATGTCGAAGAAAATAAGAATTTTTCGATTTCTCAAAGGTACGTGCAATTATTTGTCACATCACCTCTAGATGGATCCAAATTTGTGAGCAAGATCAAGTTTGGTAATATAATTACTGGTACCCCAAACAGGTCTTACGTGCGAAAATCTTTCAAAAAAAAAATCTTTATATTCTACAGCACAAACCACACAAAAAAACATCATTTCATTTGTTCATAAATAACAGTCAGATCTTTTATTGCTTTCAACGATAACCGGAGCCGTGGGACGACCATAACAGCACGCAAACATTGCCCGCATTCCTACTTCTTCTCTTCGTCCGACGCAACTGGATCCTCTTCCGGTTGCTCCTCCTCCGACGACGCTGCCGCCTCCTCGGACGATGCCGCCACACCTTTGCGCTGCGGTTTGGCAATATCGTCGGCGGTGATCGAGTACGAACCGGTCAGCGAAGATGACACGTCCGCCTTGCCGTGCGGATCGACCTGCGGTCCGTTACCGATCGGGATGTTAATCTCCTTCACCACACGGTAGCCCTTGTCGTCCGCTTCGTAGTGGACGGTACGCTTGAAGAACCCGTCGCTGTACGAGTACATGCCCTTCAGCGACAGCCCATTGCGTTCCTCCTGGCGCATGATGGCATGATCGTTGATCGTATCGTTCACGGACGTATCGTACGCGTACTGAGCCGACTTGGCTTGGATCTTCTCCAACGATTCCTCACTAGCGGACTCCTGGGAAGCGGCTTCCTGGGAAGATGCCACTGCTTCCGCACTTGCTTGCTCTTCCGGTTCCGGTGCGGCCAACCGAGCCTTGGCAAAGGGGAACTTTTTCTGCGGAGCACTTTGAACTACGCTGGTGGCAAACACCAGAACCACCAGCACCAGGGCGGAACAGCGCACTGTAGCCTGTGACACCATCTTATCGAACTACACACTGGGCAGGAATGGAAAGAGATATTCGCAAAACGACAGCCAAGCTGGGACTAACTTTGCCACTTTTCCAGACTGACCTATTTATAATGCATCTTTTCGTGGATGCGCACAAGCTGGAGCAGAACATGGACGATCAGGTTTTTGTTGTTGCTGATGTTCGTCTTCTGCCCCACCGGTAATGTCCGGCAGTAATCTCGACCCGGTTTGGCTGGACACCGGCAGAAAGAACAAGTTTCGCTTTCTACGGCATCCCCCAGGAGGGGGGACTCGTGAGACAAGAATGCAAGAACGCGACTGGTTCGATGAACCTGTGTTAGTGAGGTGCTGGCTTTTCCCGAACGCAGCCTGACCCAAGAGACGGAGGTCCTCATCGTCGACGGTCTCGGTCGAGGTCATCTAGCATTTCTAGTACTACGCGACGTGCCGCGGGTGAAGATAACAACCACTTTGCTGAATTGCTGAGAAGGCGATCCTCAGATTCTCACCAACGAAGTTGTCGTCGGGGTGGATGTTGCGCATAATGAAGGTGGCGATGATCGTTAGTGTGCATAAATTATACACTGTGGTGGCAAAGGTATGCACAGAACCGGGGTTCTGTGCACAGAACCGGGGTGACTTAAAAGCACAGAAAGTAAAGTTGATAAAGAACGCACAGGCGGCATGTGGAAACGAGTTCTGGTGAAACCATTAGTGCATAGGAATTAGGTTGTTTTTTTAGGTGTCAGTTTGCTTTTGCACAAACGAGAGTGACAGCTTGAACTATGCAAGTTACAGATGGTAGTTGCTAACGCATAAATCTAAATAAGATACCGGTTAACCTAACGACAGCAGCAGGTTCTTTATTGCATCTCTTCTTTGGTTTCTTTTGAGCAAAATCAACGTTACCACGGTTCAATGGCAAGGTTTTGCACAGTCCAGCGAACATAAACGGCACAAGAAGCAGTCAATGACACATGCTGCGACCAAAGGTGCTAATTATCGGTAATTCAATTATGATTTCCGAACGGACATGGTACTCTTTTTAATGTGACTATAATTGAAAGTGCATGAATATTCAATACAATATTTGCATATTTCAGTACAACAACAATTAAAAGAAAAAGAGAATTCCCCCTCAACAATTCTTCCCCACATGGTTTTTCGCTCTCCATCCTGGAGGAGGAGGAGTGAGAGAGAGAGAGAAACTTAAGTTAATTATATGTAAGAATTGAGAGGGGCATTATTCACATTGTGTGCCGAAACCCGGGATTGAACCGGGGACCTTTAGATCTTCAGTCTAACGCTCTCCCAACTGAGCTATTTCGGCTAGATAGAAGGAAGAATTCATAAATACGTTTGGATCGACACGCTCCCTTTGGAGAGGTAAGCGTTGCAGTAAATAAAACCCCTGTGTAGAGTGAGTGCAGGGCATTATCACACACGTTGCACGCTTGTAAGCGTACTCACCACACCAACCGTGCTGCTTATTATCAGTACAGTCGATGCTTACCATTCTGAACGCTAGCCTGAGGGTGTCACGAATTTTTATGTTCTCTTTTAAGCGGAACAAAGCGAATTAAGCTTTGCATAACGCTTATGCTTGGATTGCATCTTCGCTGTAACCCTTGAAGGTATAAGAGACTGAATCGAACGGTGTTACTGCTCTTAGAATGTTAAGATTTTTCGTAAACAGCTGTGTAATCTATTCGTATAAGGTCAGATCGAGTAGAATTGGAACATAAACAGAGTGTGCAAAGGAGCACTGTACACTGTTATCAGCACTGCTGCTGTGGAAGGGTTTATTGTGTGCGCTGTGCTCTATTCGTCGCTCGCCAATCGTCGTTCGAGCGAGACGTCGTCCTTGACATCACACTTTTGCATACTGTTGATTTTTGCCGCTCTTTCCTTTCCGTCACCCTTTGACATCCGGGGGTATGGTATATTGAAATTTAAACTGACGGGCCTTTGCGGGTCTATCCCCACAGCTTTTGGTTCGCGGGCAGAGGTGTCAGCGAAAGAGAGGGTTCGGTGCGAAGGATAGTGTCCGTGACTTTCAACTTCAATCTCGCCGACTACGGAGGTCACTTGTTAGTCGAAACCCCCGAGGGTTTTTGTATTTCTTTTTCCCCTATTTTTGCTAACAAATTTGGCAACAATCAACTCGATCGATTCGTCGATATCGAGCGATGCGAATTTAAAAGCGATTGAAAAAAATCAACAACTGCACCGCTCTGCACCCTCCTTTTGCTGAAACATGGTGCGGTTAGACCGCCCTACTTCATGGCAAGCGATAAAACCACCAGTACCTCCTTGAAGAGCATTTAAAAAGCAATAAGGATAAATTTACGTTGAAGTTCTGCCCGCCTCTCCCCCCGGCCACGAGTGCCCCCAATATGCAGCCCCAACAAAGCCACATAACTTATTTAACCCGCAAAACGCAATAGAACGTCTTACCCGTTCTAACAGCACCACAGCGGGTCCATGTTTGTCGAAACTATCGGCCCCGCAAGGAACGAAATGAAGAGTCCTACCAACCATCCACACCGGCAGCACTTTCTTCGTATTCACTGCTTTGTCGTGCCGGTTTCCACTAAACTTGGCCATAATTTCCAAACAGACTACCCCGAACCCGTTTGGCAAATGCCAGGGAGCCGCCCCCGTTTGCATGCCAAGCGATTGACTGGGTAATGAAAATTATAAACTTTTTCGTCTGATGAATTCCCTTTCTCCACGCGTTTGCTAAACGCTACAAACAGGCAGGTCGACGGTGGTGGCATTGAGGATGTTGGAAGCTGCTCCCTTCCCCGCTCTGCTTTGCGTCGTACGGTCGGGAGTCCGTCCTTCGTGGTTTAGCATTATTATCGGGTTTAACCTGTCCGTGTTGAAATTATATTTGTCTAATCAATACTGGACCGAAATGAATTTAACCCAACCCTCCCTGTCGCTGCTTGCTGGGTGGGGCTCCCTTATGTTATTGCCGGGAACGTGGTGTCCTAGAGAACTCCTGGGGGAGTGGGGGCGAAAGTTGTTCCAATTTTTGTGCCTTTTAAACCGTCCACAAAAGATTGCTTGATGTAATTCAAAATATTTTAAAAATCTTTTTAAAAAACTAGTTCTACGAGAACTCTATACTGTTTAAATAGCAACTAATAAAGCTCTGGACATTGGACACAATAAACAATGCTCTGGGAGTCAACCGCTACTCAGACCGGCATGTAGCCTGGTCGTACAACAAACCCGGCCATTCTCAATCAAACAACAGTACGGCAACAATAACAGCTCAACCGAGTGAACTACATGACAATCTTTACACCTGCCACCACCGTTGGTAGTACAACGACACAGCGGGCGCACGTGTTGTGGCACGTTACTATACTACAGGCAGTCAGTCAGTCACTCAGGCGCGTCCTTCGTGTTTCGACTTCACAGAGAGCGAGAGAGCGAGAGTGTGTAAGCCCCATCAGAGCCTAAAACACTGCTGGTCGTAGCCCCAAAACCACCAGCCAGAAGCCAGAAAGTTTGGGCGAAAGTCAGTACCTTGCCAAGCTGCGTATGCGTCGGACATGGTGCCGAAACGGTTGCAGTAACCGTACGTTCACCAACTGTAACGTCGTACGTCGATCGATGTTTGGTGTTGCAGCGCCGGTGTTTGAGGAAGTTTGAGTGAGCTATTGTTGTGAAGAATAAGCGAATAAATGATTCTCCAAATTCGAGGCAGTACCTCAAAAAGGTTATCTAAAGTTGACAAGAGCATTGTGAGATATTTTAAAAAGTAATAGTGTTGAGAGTATATATGTGATAAATTGATTCTTGTGAAGAATGCTCATAAAGTGATAGTGACGCAAAGTAATTGGTCTGCGACTGCACAAACCCCAAGGAAACTAGGATTACTCATCGCTCAACCTAAAATGAAGTCATCAACCTGTTAGTTGTACTCTCCCGCTAGCCTATCTCCAGCAGCTCTTCCAACGCAACACCCTAGTCCCTCGAAACGGTAATGTAACATGTGCATTTTATTACCTTCTAGTCTGTAACTTTCACTGACACTTTGCTACATCGTAAGGGACGAAGTGTGAATCCAATTTTCGACAAGCGACGTGCAGTTCCGATGTGCACAGCCCAATAATAGCACACTGATAGCTGGTCTAGCACACTGATAGCTGGTCTAGGAGCTGGTCTAAGTCTAGGACGACATTGGGGCCACGGTAATGCCTTCCAATTGGAACCATCTACTTCTACTACTAGTACCCGTTGGTTGCGTGTGTCTTATTGTTTGACTACTTTTGGTACGCTTTACCACAACTGTGGTCGCGTAGTGGCACATGTGGCCCGCGGCACCAGCCAGGTATGCGTGTCATTTGTAACGAATTCGATGATTTACTGATTGGATAATGGGCACCCCCGGGGGGGTGTTTGGTGGCGCATTACCCCGTTTCGGTGGCAACATATATCCGCCTATTTAGTGGTTGGAAAATCCGAATACCCGTGTCGGAAACTATTACGCTGAAGCCAAATGACTGGGAGGCGGGAATGGAGCAGCATGATTTGAAGCGGTAAAACAAGGCCCGCAGATAGCAATCCCGATGGATGGGTTTTGGTCGGAATCGTTGGAGTTTAGTTTAATCACTGGCAAAGAATCATAAACCTTAAATGAGAATTAAAGAACCTGTAATATCTTAGGGGCTAGGGGAGGTTACCTTTAATTTAGGGCTCTTTCTGATTTCCTATAGAGTACATCAAAATTCCAGTGATCTCAATTTCACTTTCGTTACAATTTTGACAATCAAACTATTGATCCTAACTTGTCCTTCCGCAATAAAATATAGTAAAACCTTTTTAGGTTATTCCATTTTCATCAACAGCCAACTCCACTGGCTCAAGTCAATGAAGGATCAATAGCTCAACAAAACCTGGTTCGAATTATTTTCCCCCGAATCCTTATCTAATTGCTCGCGCACCAGTTTATCGATAAACGAGCAACTACGATGACGGTACATTTTCAAGAACCAGCTTTTCCAATAAGCCGCCAAATTTCAGTACGAAAACTCATAGAAGCCGAATACTGAAGCAGATATCATGACTGTCTGATTTCCGTTTTGGGCACTGACAACGGTCCTGTTGATACCGATAATCGCCAAAAACCCCTGTTCTACTTCAATAGAAGACTCCTCTGTGTTCTGCCACGATAATGCGCGCGATAATGAAAGGATAAAAATAAATGTTTCATACCTTGATTTTTGTTTTGCTTCTTTTAGATCTTTCTAGTTGTTGAGTTTGTCTGTGTGTTTGTTTGTTTGTTTGTTGGTTGTTGGTGTTTGCATACGCCCTTTGTACAGGTGGGACGGTATTTTCAAACACTATCGAGCACATTGGTTTCAGTTTCATGTGAGCTATCGTTACGGTTGGAACTGTTTCAAGGAAGGTTCTAGCTTGAAAACTATCAAGCGGGAAGTGCTAATTATTTTTATCAGTTTATTCGAAGTGAAATTTTATTCTTGTTAAACCTCTTTCTTTACGTTCCACCTGTGTCTGGAAGGAGAACGTGATATAGGGGTTTTTTTTTTAAATTGAGGAGTGTTTCCCGCCTTGATTGATTGTTGATTACTTCCAAATTCATTCTAACTGATTGACACCAGCAAAAGGATACAACATGAATCGCCAAACGATTCGTGGTGGCATGGTGAGTGTAGTTTTGTTTGTATAACAAGTGACTGTATATTGTTTTGAGTATGACGGCTTTTCAAGAGCCATACTGTTAACACTTCTTGTATGTTCCTAACGATTAAAGTGTACATATAAAATGATTTTTTTTAAATAATTTTGGACTATTATCTGATATAGTATGATGCTAGTGTGTAATGGTGAAAAGTCTCTAGCTGTTTGAAAACTAAAAATACATAACAAAGTGTTTCGTGTTCTAAGCAAATTACTTTAATTGCTTCACTACGTGCAATGATAGCAATTTCGCAAAAAAAAA
>AXCO02006102.1:0-16976 GCA_000473525.2 Anopheles melas | reverse complement strand
TTGTGAACTGAAGAAACAATTTGCTAAAATACATTTATGTACCATGTATCAATTTTTACAGTAATCATAGTGTTTTTTTTGCAGTCAGTATATGTCTGTAACCTTAACGTCACAATAAAATGGCACAAAAATTGAAAACTACGCTAAAGATTGGATTAATAATTCAAACTAACTAATTAAATACGACAAACGATTGGACGATGAACGCACATACACACGAAAAAACTACTAGTTATTACTAACTAAAACGGATAACGACGATCCACCACATCGTCGTGTTTTGTAAACATTCATCGCTATGCAGCACGGGCAAGTGCAGGTGAAAAATTAATGGCACTTGCATAAGTCGAAAAGTCCACACGACGATGACGACAAAAAGCCGTCCACCCTCGTGTGTGCAGCTTACCCTGGATTTCGACAAACAAGCAACGGCTCGTGGCAAAGTGTACAAATAAAAAAAAAACAATGCTCAGAACCAATCACACGTGAGCACAACAGTGAGCGAAAGTGAAAGAACAACAGCACAGGAAGAGCGAAACATAACCACGAAACGTACGTTACTGCACGATGGACAAAACACAGACAGACACACACACACACACACACGTACACGTTACCTCGATACTTTTCGCAAATCCACCTCACATACTGTAGCGAGGCGGACAGCTCGTTATCGTAGAGCGTCCGGTGGCCGGTCGCGGCCGCATCGTTCGCCCGCTCGATCGCATCGACCGGCGCCCGGGGGAAAAGGTTTTCGAGCAGATTGAATCGCTTGCGCTGCTCCCAGTACGAGTAGCGTGCCGGGTGCTGTCCCGGCCCGTCCACCCGGTTCATGTAGGACCGGTGCAGGGCGGCCCGGTCCCGCACCGTACCGGGGGACGATTTTAAACTCTCCATAATTGCCACCGTGCGCGTGAGGTTGGTACAGATGGCGGCAAGGTGCAGGCTGTTGGCGATGCTGCCACCGCTCGGCAAGTGCCCCGGCCGGCTTAGCCCGGGCAGCCCAATGGTCGACTGCCCTGTGGTGGGGGGTCGTTTGGATGTTGCCCATCCCAATCCCACCGGTTCGATTTGTCCATTCGATCGGTGAGTCGATATTGTGGGGGAGGGGGTAAACGTTGCGAAGCCGCAGGAAGGGAAAGCGCAGACAAATTCCCATCCCGATGATGTTGCCGAGGGAGGGCGGGAGGGAAGGAGGAAGCCAAGCGCCAGGGAAAGCCAGGAAAGTAGCAGCGGTTGCGGATGACGATGATGGTAGAAATGATGATGGTGATGGTGATGATGAAGCAAAGCGGAAAGGATGAAAAAGCAGGTTCAGGATATTTATGTTCAGTTCGTGACTGGTTTCTTTCTTTTTGCATGCTTTTTTTGCCCACCCCATTTGCCGTTCGGTTGCACTCGAGAATGCACTTAGCACCGACCAAGCGGGGTGTATGTATGGATATTCGGTGGGGATGATGTTTGGATTTCTCAAAGGAGTGACTACTACTGTCGTGTGTGCTTTGAGCTGCTGCTACTGCTACTGACTGCATCGGCCAGTTACTCTGCACCGATCCGGTTCCGATAATCCCGAGCTAAAGGGAACCGAGGGTGGGACCTTGGGTCCCCGTTCGTGACCTCATGTTCGTTGCATCAGCAAAACCCGGTGCAGTAATTGATTTGCCCAATGTAGCTCCCACGATTCCTGGAAGCTTTCTGGGGTAACCAGGGGAGCAACATACACAAAAAAACCTCCAACCTTCTCTCGTGTTGCGTATAGCCAACCCGAGCCCGATTTCGAGTGCTCGATTAGCCGCCACCGAGCTAGAGACGGGACGGGATGCAACGGGATGGAAGCGTCCGCCAGGTTAGGCAATTATTTATGGTCCCAAACTTTTTGAGGCTTTCGAATCCCGAATCCCGAGTTGCCGTCCCCTCGGGGGAGCAGAGATAAATCACACAGTGACCGGAAATAGATTTCCCTCCTGCCAATCGGGACGGAGAAACAAAGCAAAAAACAAATCTCCACCCACTCGCATTCGCATTAGCCTCCGGATTCGAAACATCCAAGTCGGTGAAGCGTTGCAATGGCACAGGGGGACGACGACCACTGCAAGGGGGAGAAAGGTGGATAGACACTGGTTACCAATACCAATCTATAAAGTTAATTTTGCGCTATAATTCACAAATTGCTTTGACACCGGAACCGAGCTTGACCGCCCGAGGGGTACCGGAGTTACCGGTGTGTGTGTGTGTGTGTGCTACCGCGCAGGACGCTAACGCCGCCAGTAAAGCGTATCGACGAGCGTAGGCAAATAGGCCTAAAGGTACACACATCGCTTTGGATGCTATGCATGATATGCCTAAGCCGGTGCGAATGTACACTGACGGCAGGCGGTAGTACCGGCAGGGCAGGCCCGATAAAACGGGGATCCACCCAACTCGGCCCAAAACGCCTCCCCCCCACCTCATGGTTCGATAAATGACACAAATTATATGCACGAGAGCGTGTATAGTACGCCTTTGTCGTTTATTCAGAATCGAGATTAAAGAGCAGTTCAGGAAGTTAATTCAACAAACATGCACCCACACAGTTACAAACACTTCCCCTGTTTTCCGGTTGACCATCCGGTCGAACCAACGAGAGGGAGCCGCAACCGGAGAATGGTGGAGTTTGTATAATTAGCCATGCAATATGTCCGATCACGTATCAATGGTTCGGCAGCAGTCGGTACGCCCGGCAGACATAAATTATACGCTCGCGTTTGCCTGTTGAGCACCGCTGGACAAATACAACCACACCACTGGCTCGGGGGGCCGGCCCAACCCGAGGGATTGGTTGGGTTTTAGATGGATGAGCATCGAATAAATCAACCATATTTTCCAATCCGCATATATTCCGTATCGGTCACACTAGGCTCCACGGTGTTACGGTGCTCCAGCAGGCTGTCGTCCTGGAGTTTGGTTTTTAGGATCATTTTTTTGTTGCGCTTGTAACTTCCCCGCCCCTGTTTGAACAACTGTGACTGTGTGTTAAATTACACAAATGAAAGCACCGTAAACGAACCATGCTGTGCGGTTGAAACGCTATCTGCCGCGCGCACATATGACATGCACGGTGGAATGGTTGATGGGACTATGATCGCTATTTGATCGATCGACATTTTCCAACTCGCGGGACAATTGTGTGCCGCACATTAAACGGCACACTTCCGCACGAGCGCATTGTGGCGCTGGGTAGTAATTAACGTTCCGTAGCCGCTGGCAATGCTTAATGTGTAACCCCCAATGCTCATAAGCACGCCACAATTGCATCGCAATGTATATTCAACGATACAAAAAAGCGCTTCGAAACCAATCCACGGTTAAACGGTAAATCAAATTGTTTTAAATAAACAGTCGTTGCGTCCTCCTGACCTACCCTCCAGCAGAACAAACGCGTTAAACACTCATTCCGAGGGGAATTTAAATGAGCGGCACAGTGTTCGCTAGTGGAACAATAAATAAAACACACATACACAGAGACAAGTGCATCGGAATGGCACCTGATAAGTGCTGTGCAAATTGAATTCCAACGAATGTCAACCTGGTGCAACGCGTTGATCAGTTGTCGGATCGATTTAAATTGATGGCAGACCGCAGAACCGAGCGGTCAAAAGATTTGCCAGCGAGCACGGGAGGGTGTGATTACATAAAGAAGGATCATCAAATTGTGGCAGAGTTTTTCGCGTTGCTCTCGCTATTGTGGCATTGATGGTGGAGAGCCGAGCGAGAAGTTACTGTTACACATGTTTACCTTTAGCTAATTAACCACAATGGCGCGCTCGTAGCGCGCAAAATAACCCATGCCACAGTGCCTGGGTTTGCTTACAACACAAAAGCCACGCGGTCGTCCATGTGTTTGGGTTGCCGCTGTGCCAAAGGGTAAATATTTGTTCGAAAAATTTCAATTGTATCGAGCTCACCGAGCTGCTATGAGCGGCTGCTGAGCGTGCGGTAGAGAAAACGGTGCCATAACTTAACTTGCGGCTGTTATTTGGGACTGGTAGGGGGGGCTAACAGTGGCCAATAACCAACATGAACCCTTCCCAGAAAGGCTACTAAAAAGGATGATTAATCATTCAACCTCGAAAGCTTACCGAAAACCAATTCGGTTGGGCCGGCAGCACGGTTTGCTTCGAGGTGCGTTCAAAGGCATCAAACCCCAAGCAAGCAACGTTGGAGCGGGGTTAGTGAATGTAGAATAGGGGAAACACAAGTTTTACCCGATTTCCCAACCGGGGTTTGGCGCACAACACAGCACCAGCGCTTAGCTGCAACAAGGGCAGTGTGCTCTGTTTTTCTTGGCAAAACTTTCAAGATAGTTGTTCGGGTGTGTGCGTCCGGGGAAAGGGAATTGGTGAAGCGATCTCGCACCGTCTGAAGCAATTAAGTTGAAGCATTTTTCCCATGTTCACGTTCCATGTAGTCCGGGAATTATGATTCAATTTCTGCCCTGTTTCTCTTTTGTGCCCGAGACAAACCCCCCCGTCCCCCCTCTTATGACACTGGGTTGCACACAAAATGGCCGTGTTAGTGTTCTCTTCCTTCCATCTTCTTTGGTTGAACTTTATTTGCCTTTTGGCAAATATGGTGCCGTTGCCCGAACATGCAACGTGGAGTATGAATCTAAAGTGAATCCGTGAAGCGAAGCTCCCGGTGTCATACCCCGCGCCACCATTTGGCCGCGATAAGAAGATAATGGAGGGGGTAGCATGGAAAAGTGGTAAAGCGTTTCGGTGGTTTTACGTTGAGGGCCAACAGTTTCTCCTGTTCTACTCGTAATCTGTTACTAGTCCCGGGAGGAAAATTAGCGCAGGCAAAATAGCACCGAAGCTGCCGGGGCTGCCGGCTGCGGTGAGCAGTAGGTGTAGGTGAGTAGGTGGCATTATTAATTACTATTAAGATTCTCGGAACGGTGCCTGTTCTGGTAGGGCAGGGAGTGGGGAAAGTTTTGCCATTGCTGGCAAAACCCGAACAAGGCCCGCTGGCAAAGCGAACGTCTGCATCACGTGCTTCGATCAACGTTCGTTACTGGAAAGTTTCCCCGGTGTGCGGGCATGGAGTGCAAGGAGGAAAGATCAAATGATTAGCTAGTTTCTGATAAGAGAACAAAGTTTGTGCCTCCCCGAGTTACCGATTGCAGGCAGAACACACAGCACCGCCCGGGTGAAAGGTAATTACACCCACGAACAACAGAGGCGGCACAATGGTGCGATGGTGAGCTTTTTCTTTTGTGAAGGGAGGTGTTAATCGTATTATTGAGTGTCAGTAGCTCTAAAGAGGGATAGAAGGATCGATTTAGCTGTGCCTAGCGCGAATGCAATCGATGCGAGACAATTGCTACCAGCGGTTAGAGCTGTGAGGGAGTGAGTCATTTCCGTTAATAAAACGAATAGAAGCAGCAGCAGCAGCGATCGGCAGTAATGCACCGTTGAGTGTGTTCATTTGAATAGCTGTGAGTTAAGAAGAGTGCATGCTTTTCTTTCCATTACAGCCGTCACCATCCACCGATCATCGAGAGAGAAAGAGAGCGTGTGTACACCTGAGACCAACAACGAGCGATTGGTCCCCATAACGCGGCTAAACGGTCGGGCTGCCGCTTGTCGCCGCACAGGCACGAACCGGAACGGAACACCATACTCACAGTTATTCTTTGCGCCGGGCGCCACGGGGCGGACAGAGCTAGACGAAGACGATGAAGATGATGATGGTTGGGATGATGTTGTGGAGGAGTTGGAGTTGGGGAAGGTGGAGATGTTTGCGATGATGTCCTTATTGCTATCGTAAATGTTACTCGAGTGGTGCTCGATGTGCCTGTTGGCACCGCTACTATTCATACCATTGTTGCTATCGACCCGGCCGCTGCTCGTGCCGTCCTCGCTCGCCGGCCCGGCCGTGGGTTTTTCTAGAGAGGTCACACGGAAAGAGAGATGAAGGAAAAAACGAGCCCCATTTCCCATTTCACCCGGAACGCGAAACACGTTGGCAAGCGCAGTATAATGGGGTTAAATGAAGGCGTCGTTTTTTTACGTGTGTTCCGCAGTATTGTGTGTAGGTGTATTGTTTAACCAATTTCGTTGACAGAAAAAAAAACAGCGAGAGTCATTTCGAGGAAGAAGAATGTGATTATCACACGTACGTGCGAACGCAGCCGCGCATAGCAATTCATTCGGGCGGTGGGTGGGCAGCCGGGCGTGTGGGAGTAGTTTGTTGCACGGTGATTGCACGGCGATGACATTCCGGCGATGGTGTCGGGAAACAATCGAACACACAGAAAACGGAACCGAGAAAGAAAGGGGAAAAAAGCATAATGGGAAGAAAGAAAATAGAGAAATGAACAAAATCAACAAGCAGAAATAAAATGAATTTATAAATAAATCAACAAACTCAAAGTGCAATCGTAAACACACATATACGTTCACACAGAAACATAAAAGGACGAAATGAGCGAACAAACAAGAGAGGGGGAATGTCAACAAACAATAAAAAAACGGACCAAACATAAAAACAAATTAAAGAAAAAAATAGATCGGAACTATAAAACCACCACGCGACGCAACAATGCTATTGACCGGCGCCATTCATTGTACCGATTCCCACGCGTGCACTGAATTGCCGCGTGGCTGGGCGCAGACAGCGGGGTAAATCGGTCGACGAGTTGGGCGAATGAAAAACATTTAAAATTCATTAAAAAACGAGCGCACAACGCTGTACGAAAAAAAAAAGAAAAGAACAACGCCGCGCGCGCAGTAAAATCAGCAAACAGCTGAAGATGAATAAATAAAACCTCGTTGCAGTCGAACCGCGAACTGGCGGGCACGGGACCGGCATGGGGAGTTGTACAAAGGAATTTCTTCAGTCGTGTGCCGGCCACCGGAGTGCTGGCAATGAGGACGATTTTTCCAGTGCACGATTGAGCGCTTGATTTTTTGCTCTGTCTCGCCAATTCTCTTCTCTGCTGCTTCTCCAGCACTGGTGTTGACTTTTTGTTGACTGGGACACGCGGGCATGAACCCTCCGGGAGGAAGGAATCTTCACGCCGCTCCGAACCCAATTTGATGGCACCGGCGTGCCACCGACGGACAGCATACACTTAAGGCTTTAATGTGGCGAACCCGATTTGGGAAAGGGGAGGGCAAATAGAACAAAATGACGGTACCGTCTTGCCGCGCTCGCACTTACCGTCCTCCACACACATCAAGCTGTCGCTCATCAGCTTCAGGCCGGTCGGGCAGGCGCAGGAAATCTTCGGACTGTTGGCGTTAATTTGGGGCGCCGGCAGGCACAGATGCGAACAGTGGCCGTTCACCGCCTGACAGTGGTTGACGCCGTCCGGCTGGCGGTACGGGTGGTACACGTGAATCGTCATCGGGTGTTGCAGCTGTATTGAATAGAGGGAATGGGACAAGAGATAGATCGGGAATTAGCGTGTTGGTGGTGGACGGTACGAACGCCGAATATTACCATATGCATTGCCGTTACCGGCTCGACGTCTTTGCCGGTGAATTTGTTCGCCTTAAAGACGGCCTCCTTGTCCCAATCGGTCCAGTACACGTAATCCTCGAACGTGGTAATCGAGAACGGATGTCGCAGATAGTCGGCCGAGTACAGTATTACCGAGCGCTTGGAGCCATCGTAGTTGCAGGACGAGATGACGTTCAGCTTTGCATCGACCTGAAAGTTGGCAATTAGGATGAGAAAATTGAACGGTTTGAACACGCACGAGGATAAATATGACGGCTTCAGTAGCAACATACCCAATACACACGCTTTCGCACCAAATCCAGTGTGATTCCGTTCGGCCACTTCACCTCGTAGCTGACAATCACTTGCCGGTGGGTACCGTCCATACCAGCACGCTCAATTCTTGGATTGGTGCCCCAATCGGTCCAGTACATCCAACTGTAGAAATGAAAAGAAACAAAGTTAACAACAACTGCTTCCTCGTTTACGTATTTACAGCTGCGCTTGAAACGTACCCGTCGATAGGGTCCAGCGCAATCGCACGCGGAATTTCCAAATCGTCCTGGATCAACACCTTGCCCATGTTGCCGTCGAAGTTCGTCAGCTCGATGGTTGACTTTTTGATGTCGGTAAAGTAGATGTGATTGTAGATCCAATCCACTGCCAGTCCGTCCGAGGTAACGAGCTGGTCCTTCACCACGACCGTCTTGTCCGACCCTTCGTCAATCGGTGCCCTATAACGGAGCCAACCAAACACACCGCGATAAGTGTCCGTACTGTGCGACTTACCTTTCCCGCCATTGTAAACTCACTTGTAAATGCGCTTCTCCGACACATCGCTCCAGTATATCATACCAGTACGAAACACAAAGTCTAGCGCAGTGGCCGACTTGGTGTCGTTCACGATCGACGTCATCTCACGGTGGTCGAGCGAAATCTTGCGAATGTCGTGGCGGCGGGCAAACAGTAGCGAAGCGTGACCCTCCTTCGGCTTGCACCGGGTGTGATCGCGCGGATCGCGCAGATAGTTGTCCATACACTCGCACTTGAACGTACCGATCTCGTTGATGCAGCTCTGGGAGCAGGAGCCGGGCTCTTCGCACTCATCGATGTCAACACACGTCCGATTGTCGGCCAGCTTAAAGCTGTGATGGGGAACGAAGGGGAATTTGATGTAATAAAAGCGCAACAACAACGCGCACGGTGCAAATACAAGCGCCACAACCTACCCCGGTTTACAGTCGCAGTAGAAGCCGGCTGGTGTGTCCACGCAAAGCTGCGAGCAGCCACCGTTGCCCTGGAGACATTCGTTCTTACCGCACTTGTCGGCCGGCTCGTCCTGAAACTCGGGACAGTCGGGGTTCTTGTCGCAAACCTTCGCCAGCGGTATGCACATGCCACCGCCGCAATCGAACTCTGTCTTCGGGTTGCATTTCTCACTGCGAACGTTCACTGTGGAATTTATGTACGGACATGAGTTCCTAGTACGAACAGGCTGAACATCAACAAACAGGTACGAAGCCAAACCCAACTTACCACCACAGTTCTGCTCGTCGCTACCGTCCGAACAGTCGTTCTTGCCGTTACAGGCAAAGTGGCCGTTGATACACGTTTTGTCCTTCTTGCACTGGAACTGGTCCGAGCGGCAGGTCACATTCTGACAGATCGGTGGCATTTCATCGTCACCGCGCGGGCAATCCTTCTCCCCGTCGCAGATCCAGCTCCGATGGATGCAGGTGATGCGATCGTTGCATTGGTATTCCAGCGGCAGACAAGTGGAGAACGTAGGCGGTGGTGGATTTGCACATCCCTTCGGGGTGAGGTAGGAAAATGCGCCCATGAAAAAGGAAACTGGCCGGACCACACACATAAAGCATCTAGCTCAAACTTACCCGCTCGTCAGAACCATCCGGACAGTCGGGTTCGCCATCGCAGCGCCACTTGCTGGTGATGCAATAGTTCTCCGCACAGGCGAACTGTTTCAGCGGATCACACGTCGTGGTTGGGCAGTTGTCCTCGTCCGTCTTATCGCCACAGTCGTCATCGTGGTCGCACACCCAGCGCTTCTGGATGCAGCGCCCGTTGCCACAGGTGAACTCATCCGATCGGCAGGTTTCATCTGAGAAAGTTGAGTGTTCGAAAAGACAGAAGGTACAGTTTAATAAGGGTTAGCAAGGCTAAGGAAACGCTGAAATGGAAAGGTAAACTGTTGTGTGTCGTATGTGTCTGTAACCGTTTCGATGCTGGCATTATCGTGGTGCGTGTGTTGCTGTAAGTAGATAAATGCTGAAAGTAAGATACAACGTTTATGCAGTGTTCCGGTTCCGGAAATAAACCAATTACATTAATCACCATCTACCGGTAGAGAATTTCATTACATTCCCATCACATCAAACGAAGCCAAACGAACGGCAAGCTGCTAACGTAGTGAATGAAATTTACAAAATGAAACACTAAACGGCTCGTATTTCACATGTGCACAAGTAAATGCATTTTGCACCAGGTTTTAGGTTCGGCCATTAGGTTCTAGACGCTAGCTGCAACATCATAGCAACGGTGTAAGCATGAACTCAATCTTCCGCTCGAAGAAAAATGGGAAGTAACGACCATCATAACGCATCCAACTAGACACACCCCGTCTTAACCGTAACGTACCGTCCCTTGGGGCCTCTGGTGGACTCGGGCCACACTCGGGCAAGTCAACAAGCTAGTGCAGCAAATGCACACACACGCAAACACGGCGAAAAACATACATAGAAAATGATAACATTTTATTAAACTTTGCACGAAACTTTGTTTCACGTGTGCTTTGGCTTCCACGAAAACGAGTTTATCTGGGCAAAAGTGTCATCTCTGTCAGATTCGTTGCAAGGGCGCGGCGGTCTCCTTGGCCTCAACACCCTCGGTCTCCTAACGCGTGTTTCTATCGGTGCCTCAAAAATGCCGGTTTATGGTTGCATTCGGGGTAGCCGCGCGCACAGTGTAAGGTGAACACGATAAGAAAATTTGTCCGCTCCTTATGGCTTTCCGGGAAAGTTGGTCGTGTAATGTTGTCGAGGTGAGTTGTTTTTTTTTTTGTAATTCGCTTCGTCATGGCAACACAATGAACTAGTTGTAGAAGTAGCAGGTATTAGGTCGTTCGTTTACTGGACTGGAGTATAACAGGGAGCGCAAAGTTTTGTTACATGTTGTAAAATATTGTGCGAGCATCTATGGTTGCCGGAAGTTTCGTCCGTGTACCGTGAGAGGTGCGTGCACCTGCTCCCCCATCATTCCGACCAACGATGCGACACACAAGTTTCGGTCCTCGCTTCACGCTCTAGCGATGTCAAATGATTGACACAATCGAATTGTTTGATAACTTTGTTACAGAGTGCAACAGTGACGTCCTGGAGAACATTGCCCCACTCCTGTCGAGCTGCAGTTTTGAACAAATTTGCTGCGCGACCCAAGATGAAAAGCAGAGCCAAGGCCGTGCTTTGGCAGAATGTGTACGGGCTGTTGTGAACGTTCGAGTAACCGTGTCACGCGCGTTCGGTGGTTGCGTTGCCATTGACAGTAAACGGTAGCATCAGAACTTAATTTATTGTTTTGCAACTTTAATTATTACCACAGTGAAAGCCACTGCGGTTGAGACCCTGTTTGTTTGTACGCAAAATAACAGCTTTCTCGTTTGTCATTCTATCGTTACCACAGCTCGCTTGGTGAAATTCAATTGAAAAGACGAAACAAAAAACACCGACCAAAGCGACGCATTGGGCATACCAACTTGGGAATAAGTATCATTGAAAACGGATAAACATAGTCCTTTTTTCTTCTTTCGAGCTTCTTCTTTCTCGACCCCCCCCCCCCCTGCGTACAGCTGTATCTGTAATATTGGTCGGTATGCATTTTTTTGCGTTTGCTCTTAACGTTGTTCCCAAGTCCCAACACCCGAAGGTCGTGTGAAGGCAAAGTGAAGTGAAAAACATGAACATTTTGAGCCGGGAAACAAGGCACCCTACCCTTCGGTGTGTTCAAAATGTGCTTCACCGAAAGGGGTGGGTCCGCCAAGCTCTTTCACGGGCTGTTGGCGCAAAGTGGTTGCGTTGTTCATAGGAGATAACTTGAGCGCCACCGAAAATGGTTTACAAAACATGTGCACATGTGCTTGCGCGTGAAGAATTGTCGGTACGCCTCAATAAGGGACGCGTACGGGTGTGGCAGCAGCAGCAACAACAACAAAACAGTTGAATGAACGGATATGGAATGAGGCGATAACTAAAAAAAATACACATAGATAAATGGATTAGGGAGTGCCTGTGTTGACCACGGTCCGTTTTAACCTCTGCTTGGTTGTTGATCCCTTTCAGGCACTCTCTCCGGGGCTAGCTCGTGCTTACGTTGTGCGGAAGACTCGTGTCGGAACATACTTAGCACCATCACACGCACACACACAAACACACAAACGCTGTTGCCAAATCAATTTGAACCTTGTGTGCAGGATGCTCGGATAGCATAAGAAGTGTTTGAGGTCGAGCTGGTACAAAATCGCTACTGAAAAACCAACTGGAACACAAACCCTTCGAAACTCTCGATGGGTTGGCAGAGAGAATTTTAGAATTATCCAAAACGGTGTTTAGGTTACACACCAGCCCGAGGTGGTGTTTTGTAGGTTGTTATGGTTATTTCATATTTTCGGCAGCAATAAAATAGGAGATGTTGTGTAGCTGGCCAGCTAGCCAACACGGTAAACCTTTCACTTTGAAGGATTTAGCTGGAGTAGTCTGAAGTGAAGGTTATCTTTGGACGTTGGATAACAGGGAAACATCTGCAGCGGGTTGGAAAACTGTGTTTGCCGTTGTGTACTTCAAAATATTGAAGAAAAAATAAAAATGCTTTTTATTTCGGAAGTATTTGGACCAAGCGATATACCAACACGATGCCCACTAGCATGCACATTAATCACTGAAGTTTGTGGAGCACACGTTGCGTGCTTTTCAGCAAGACACACACGCACACATACACACACAGAAACGGCCGATTTTTATCTCCCAAACACAAACCCGTTGAAATATCGCACACAACACATCAATATCTGCACATGGCCAAAGCTAGCCCCGTGAAGTGCTGCGACCACATGGAACGCCGGCGAGGCCAGCTGGTGCACGCCGTCGCTGCTGTTGTCGGGGAATTGCAGGATACGTTTTACGATTGGAGCTCTCAGTTTTTATTGTTTGCTGTTGTTGCTGTACGCTCAATCTGTCGCCCGCCGGCGCCATTGTTGTTGTGCTTGTGCTGCCATTGTGTTAAATGATGTGTACAATCGCCGTAAGGCATTCGTGGTAGGTTCGCGGCCGTCTCTATGGGTGTGCAAGAGGAGCTAACATCTTGCAGCGATGCGACGCGCCACTATGGCGGCCATAGTTTTATGATAAATGTCTAATAAAATTCCAACTGTCTCACCCAACCCCCACAGCATAGTAGGGCTGTGAGTGTGTGTGTGAGACCATGTGTGTAGCTTAGTCAATCGCGCGGTGCTTCCGACCTTGGGCGGTCCTTGGTAGTACACGTACCCATTGCCGTGGCAACGCGTGCAATGAAAGCGAGTATGTGGTTCAGCACATTCTGCAAAACATTCCGACCAACAATGCGGCAGGGGAAGAAGCAGTGCGATTTTATGCTTCCGCTCGCGCCCCTAACCAAACAAGCTCGGGCCGGGCCGGCGGCCGTCGTTTGCAGGATCATTCCTTGCAAGAAGTTCTTGTACTCGGGACCCGGGGACAGCCGCCTTGCTGTAAGCAATTTATTTTTCACTCCAAAATTCCTTTTGAAGATGACAAAACAGTCCGCCCCAGAAACGGGGACGCGTGACACGGGGTATGACATGCTTATGACATGAGCACGCAGCCTGCGCGCCGTTATGCAATGCGCGGGGGGGACACCGAACGAGGCCGACACTGTGCACAGGTACTGGAATGACCAGCCACAGGCTTGCAACATCTTCTGAAAAAGCAGGTGTTTTAAGCAGTGTGTTAAGACTTTGTTCGGAATCCTTGGACTTTGCCGTATCCTGCACACGACCGAAGTCCCTTCAGCTGCTAAGCCAATGATGAGGCAGCCCAACAATGAAACGGATGCTGACGGTTGCAAGCCAGAACCTTCCCGGCGGAATCCCGGAAATGTTGGCTCTATAAAGTGTGCCCGTTCCTCAAACATTTGCTCGGAGTAAAGCCCGTGGTGGTATAGCCGAGCTTCAATGCATGACGTTTATAATGGCCTTACCTTCCTGTACCGGTTGGCCGGTTTGGACACCGTTGGCCTTTACCACATTTTTCAACATCGTCTTTATCTTTCGGGTTATGGTGGACTGTTTTGAAAAATTGTTTTCCAATGAACATCGCTACACTTCGGAAGGTCCGAAGCGAACCGGACCTCAGCCCGGGATAGGTGGTCAACGCTTGATAAGATCCTCACCACAAACGTGACATTATTGTGCCCGGGCGGGTGAGGTGTCCGTAATCGTCAGGAAGGCTCTATAAATT
This sequence comes from Anopheles melas, assembly GCA_000473525.2. Taxonomy (NCBI): domain Eukaryota; kingdom Metazoa; phylum Arthropoda; class Insecta; order Diptera; family Culicidae; genus Anopheles; species Anopheles melas. The sequence continues at coordinate 2,967 of AXCO02006102.1, read as the reverse complement.
GAGACGGTTATCGTACGTGTCCGAACGGTCGTTGGCAAACCCCCCGCACACTCTCCTACCTTCCCTTGGTGCGCAATCGAAATTGGAGCATAAATTTAAACGCTTCTCGATCGAGAGCGTCAGAAACAATTGATGCCCGTTCCACTTCGGTGCGTAAATCGTTCGCACCAAATTCGACATGGACAATCATCGGACACCGACGATCGCCATCGTCACAATATTGCCGTCGTATGCCGTCATGTTTTCGATGTCATTTTTTGTTGTATTGTTTTCAAGTTTTCGGTGTGTCGGGGGGTGTACTGTGTGCAATTTTTGCATGTGACTGGTATTTTGCACACTCAACACAAGCAGAAGAATAAAAAAAAAACGCTCTCGAATTTTCACAAAACATGTGCACCATATTCTAGAGCCAATGCCAATCGACAGGATGAACATCTTTTCGTGTTCGTGTATGTGGGTGTGTGTTATTTGACAGATCCGATAGATAGGCAAAAGGCAACGCCGTACCAGCCGAGCTTACGGCACGACAGAGCCACCAGAATGACACCACCTTTTTCCCCCAGGGAGTGAGTGGGGGACGCAATCCCGACGGTGTGCTTCCGGCCAAGTGATATGGCCCGGTCCTCTTTAGCTGACAGCACCGGCTCTGGGAAGGGAGCATATTTGAACGCTTCCACGCATCCAGCGTGTGTGATGGCTTCGTGGAGGAGACTGATCCATTTAAGGCTTGTCTGATTCGCCCACTTCACCGGTGGGTGTTTTGCTCGGACGTCCTTTGGCCGGGGCCTTCACTTTGATGGACGTGTGGGTTTTTGGTCTGGAGTGTGCGTATGTGTGTGAGTGTGAGCAGCGCGTGCATCCATGACCACACACACACACACACACACACACTCACACATATACACACACATACACACACGCACACACACACACACACACATACACACATACAACACGACACGACAACTCACTCCAGCTGTGCCCGGGTGAACTTCCAAATCCAATTGGATCCCCACGTGCCCACGTGCCCGTTGGGCGCAGGGAGCAGCAAAAGGGAATACACCTATTTCCCTGCATGCCTTCCTTCGCCGTCCTGACTCACAGCGAAAAAGTGTTGTGGTGCGAATGTAGCTGTAGGTTTTGCAAACCTTCCCCTCCCTCAACCTTCTGAGAGCATTTCCGCTGCTGTGGAGTGGGTTGCGCCTTGCTTGCGGTATCGTAAAATAATAAATTGATTGTTAATGCATCGTCAAGCTTGATAGGATTTTGACGCCTGGACGCGTCGGATGGATGACAGAAATGTGTGCCCCTGGAAGCGCATGAAGCACTGTGTGAAGGATGTCAGGAACGAACGAGAGTGACCAGAAGACCGGTGAGAGTCAAGGTTCGGGAGTGTGCCTGTGTACTCGAGAATCATGTAGTGCTCAACCATCGAGGCAAAGGGGGAAAAGGATGGACGAGAACCACCGCGGACTAGAGGTGCGGTGGTAACGAAAATAAATTCTACCACCAGACTTTCCAATCGTCCTTCGTACACAGTGTGTGTGTGTGTGCCATACAGGGCCTAAGTACACCGCGTTCGGCAGCTGCTGGTGTTTGATTTATGGCCAGTGCTTCATTGATCGCTGTCACAGCGCGTCGAATATGATTTATACGTGTTGGGAGTGTATTATACCTTGCAGAAATTTATTCATTCCGGTCACATTCATACCGGACCGTTTCGTTTTTGTGTGTGTGTGTGTGTTGGTGTATTCAAAACGGAAGACAAGCGGCTCCTTGACCAGGAAAAAAAAACTCATGTTTACACAGCATTAAAGCGTTTGATCGAATATATGGTGCACGCGCGCATCTTCGCACCCTGTGCGCCGGACCGAGCCTGATTGTTTCCACCTTTTTCGGTTAGTATTGTGGCTATTGTGGTGCAATTTCACGCACAATACTCCACCCAAAAATTGCAAAAGTTCATAAAAATTCGCCCGACCGAACGAACGAATGTAACGCGCGCATAAATGTAATATTGTCGCGGAATACCAACCCACCACCCCACCAACACCGCCCAGGAAGGCGTGTACGTGATGCTTGGTAACAACAACGCAGGCAGGAATTGGTATGCATCAGCAGCAAACAGTAGCAGTACCGAAATGGGGTGGCCGATGAAGGGAATACGGCAGGGCCGCTGGAAGCAATTTAGCAAACGTCTTAGGAAAGAACAACACAACACTTTCCAGCTTTTCGCAAGTTGCAGATCAATTTCACGGTGTTCGCATTGCCATTAGTATGCAGCAGCTTGGCGGCGCTATAATTCCCTGCCAGCCAGCCAGCCAACCATCCCAGCCAACCGTTCACACGTCATGGAAAACAAATAATCATCAACCATCGCCAAGCGGGTGGACGGACAGGAGGAGCACGATGTCGTTCTGGTTGAACGGTAGAGCCGCGCCCACGCGCACGCTCCCGCCCATCATCATTAGCAGCCGGTAATTATGAGCATAGCAATGATAGCCGAAACCCGAACCGAACCGGCCGCAGTCATCCATAAAAGTGGCACTCTTTCGAATGTACCGAATCGTTAAAATTAGCCCAAAGGCTGGTTTCGGGGCGAACGGACTGAATAATACATGTGCCGGATCGCGCACGCCCATGTGGATGCGAGTGTGTTGTTGTATTTTTTTAATGTTCTCTTCGTCGAAGAAAGGCAGAAGGATAGCATTATATTGGAAAAGTTTTACACCGTTATTTTAAGCGGTGCTGCGTGTGTGTGTGTGTGCGTGTGTGTGACATCAGCACCACCCGGGGAGAGGTATTTGTTCTTGGCGTCGAATTATTTGAGGTAAAATTTCGTATTCCATCGAAGGATAAAGCATACTTTCAATGCCAGCCGCCGGGGCGAGCGACCACGAATGGAGTCGAATTTTTTTTTTTATTTCACACCGATTTCACCTGCCACCATCCGCTGGAACGTGAAAT
>KI920885.1:9777-24737 GCA_000473525.2 Anopheles melas | reverse complement strand
CCCCTAGTGATCCCTTCCCGTCGAACTGCAGTGGGCCGTAATGACCCCCTTCTTCGTGCAATTCGTCGATTTAACTGTGTATATTCTATGTTTGATTTCAACCTTCCTTTATCCTCTTTCCGATCCCGCAGCAGAACCCTCCATAATCCCGAGCTGCCTTAATTTTTAATTTTTATTTTTATTTCCAATATTCTTATTTTTTCCAATTTATGATAATTTGTGTTCATTTTTGCTAGGTTAAGAACATAGGTAATAATTATTATTTAAGTGTTTGTGACAATAACAATTCTTAATATGAAAACTCTCATTTTTCTGAGCGTTCATCAAAATTTAAGAAATGCTCAATATTTACAATTATTCACTTGATTTTACATCGACAGCAAAATTGAATCACGCATACAAGTAATATTACTCGCAATGCGAGATTTTACTCGTTAAGGGAGGTATTTGTTGAGCATTGCGATTTGCTCATTATGCGAAAAGGGATACTCGTTATGAGGAGTTCCACTGTATATATAGTTGCTGTTGTTTTGTAAGGGTTTATGCGAGATACAATGCGTTAGTTTTACAGTGCAGACTGTACATTTAGAAATATCCATTGACCATGTCAAGTATACAAGAGTTAAAATATGCTTCTGAGTTCCATAAATTCAGCGAAACCTGCTCTTTTTCAGGAATCTCAGGAGGATCGAGAACAATAATGTGGACAGTTTTGAAATGATATTTCACTTGAAGCTCTAAAATTCATGTGATTTCTTCGATACATTTTAAATTAATTACACAAGTTAAAATGCCGCCAAAAACAAGCATATAGTACGCAAACTTCGATTTTTTAAGAGCACTAGGCCCTGTTATTACCTTGTTAGTATAACGAACCACTTAGCTTTCCTTGTAAATTGTTTGCATCTCACATATATTGAGGTAATATATTTTGAAAATTGTGTTCAAAGATGTTGGATCTAATTAGTTTAATTCTTTTTCTTTTAAACTTCCGCTAAAAGCCATTTGTTGAATACCAACATGTTCATCTCAGTCAGCGAGTTGAGGAAGTCGATTCCGATCACGAAGCTCAAGACGTGTTGTTCTCCGTTATTTAGACTCTGAACAATTTTGAGCAGATGAAGCGTACTTCACACAAAGCAAGCGTACTCCAACAGCGATTGGATACGTGTACAGTGGAGCGTGTTAGTGCACAAAGGATTGCGAAGCTCGCGCTTCATATTTCCAGCCAGTCCAAACAGTCGATTGCTACTATCTGATTGAGCTATTTCTTGACAGAGAGCTTGGCATCGAGATAGACGGCAAGACACTTGACGCGTATTGGTGACGTATTTATCGATGCCTACAGTTAAAGCGTTTTCGATAATCATATTAGCAAGTTCAGCGAGATGTAGTTTAATTCAGACATATAATTAACTCTTGCAGCGAGATATTAAATTGATTTGGAATCATGTGTTGACATGTTTACTATTGCTGTTGAGCTGTCACTTTTGCTCCATTGCATTACATTACATGATTGCTACTTGGATCATTCTCACCACAAGGTAAACATACGGTTTTTGACAAAAAAAAAACTATTTTTTTAACAATGAATGACTTCCAATACAAATCAACTGTCAAACCCGTCAAAGCTACAGTAGGTAAAACTAAATTTAGACCATTTCCAAGTGGTTTTTTTGTTCCATAAAATTAATTGCTATATATGTATTCTTTCGATATATTATGATTCCTAACTAATTGAAATATTCACAATTAATTAAATTGTCAAGTATGCAGTTGTAAATAGTATCAAAATAAGATGTGTACGTAATACATGTTTATGCACTGTACGCGATTTGTCATGGACGTTTGCTTAAATGCTTCGTAACTAAACTTGAATGATTTTTTAATCTTCCCCGTGTAGCAGAATATTCATTACAACTGAGAATTCTTCATTTTCCAGTTGAAAATAAAGGTGTTTTGCAGTGCATCATGACAGGTCTATTAGTCAACGAACAGATGACAGAGCACCTATCGAAAAGAGTGGTGTTGGTTTGTCTCGTTCGATGGCTACCAGAGTGCTGCCAAGGGCATTTCGCTTGCACTTGCAGAATCCAGCTTTGTCAGGGTGGTCGGTCTGAAAACGATGATAGTTTTTGAGCTTAAAGATTTTCCGGCAGATTATTTCGTTATCTGCTTATTTGCCATCGGTGTCAATACCGTTTCGTTTTCGCACAAAAATAATATGCGCAATTCATATCACTCTCAAAACGAGTTATTATTAGACACCAAAATATTATAGTTAAAGTAGGTGTAAATGATTCAAACGATTGCTTATCATAGATTGTGCATAGGCATAACAGCAGGATTAAGTTTCAAATTGAAAGCTCAATCACCATTTCAAATAAGTCTGTGTATGATTCTGGTTTTCGTATGAACGCCTGCAGAGGACTCCCGCTTACCGCATGCTGTGTGTGCTAATAAACCATAAACGTGTGCTAATGCACGCCTAGCAGTTCCTTCATTCCTTTTTTTGCTCTCGCGAAAGCTTTCTATTTGCCACTGATACCTCGCTCCCCCATCCCTTCTCGTTTTCCCTACAACGTCTACTTCTTGGGGGCCAAAGCGATTGTTTATTTGTTTTGCTTTGGTCCCTTTTGTGCCGCAAGATCATGAGCTTGTCCTGTACTGTGTGCGAACACTACAGGGAAGCTGCGGTTAACCTTCTTCAGAGGTTTTTTTTTTAATCCTTTCCAATCATAAAGAAGGAATAAGCGAGAGAGCGAAACATTTAAATGCCGCAAAAAGGTACACCCATAAAGCTCTCTCCAAAGAGGGCGAGAAAGATAGAAAAAGATGCGAAAGGGGGTGTAAGGGAACGGAAGTGTTAAAACGATTGTTCGATGCGATGCTGCTGTCGTAAAGCATAAATCAAACAAACGAGAGCCATAAGTGGACTAGGTGGAAGCGGAGCGCCCCTTTTTCATGGCAAACATACACACACGATAACGGTCGTACAGCAGTCTGCGGCGGCTACGGCGAGCGGAGAAGGCGAGTGGACGTTTTTTAAACGCAGCATTGGACCTAAAGTATCCCTCACTGAAACGTACACGTTCAGCAGCAACAACAAAAAAAAGAAAACCCCTTCGAAAAATTATGAATCTACCTACCCTAACCCTACATATTGTGGGAGATATCAAGACACATCAAAACGCAGGTAGTCTGGAGTAGGGGCGAGCGGGTCATAAAATGTTAGGTATTCAAATTTTATGCATCAATTGGTGTCAGTCTGTAAATTGATTCTACCGCTTTTTCGCCCCTTCTGCTGTTGTTGGACTCTCTCTTTCTCTCATCTTCTTTCATCTATCACCCCGTTTTCTATGCGGTCGCCTATCAGGCCACGGTTTCGGTTCTTCTGTGCCCGCGTGGGTCCGCGTGTTACGCCGTCAGCCACCGGCATCCTGTTTAAGCGTTTGGAGCTTGCTGCAACGTTTAGGCAGTGGTGGAATTTTTATAGAACCAGCTATTAACGCCCTCCTGCGTCTGATTCTATTAGCGTGTGTGTCTGCGTCTATTGAAAGCCCCCGTAAAATTCCCGAACACTGTTTACCTGATTCCGACCCCATTATGTGAGATGCATTGCAGCGGCTGTTATCCGCCTTAATCGCTCGAACGACCTTCTCAAATGCGCAAAAAGCACACATGCAGATCCTCAATCGAAAGCGGTGATTGGTTATGGGTCCCAAAAGTACACACGTACGCGCATCGCACGTCCATAAAAAAACGTAGCTAGAGCACTGATACAGTCCGATAACACACAATGAACGACCATAAAAAAACGATGGCACGCGACGCCTAGAAGCGCCATTATCGGTCGCCATAGACACACCCAAAAGCACCTGTTTGCAATGATCAATGGTAACCGAACACGGGTTTGATTGTGTGTGTGTTTTTTCCCGCTTAGTACCGTGTTGGGAAAGGCAGTTTTGCGCGACCATATTGTTGCGTTTTGGATAAAACGTGGCGATTGTATTTCGGCTGATGCGCATCAAGTATTATGCGCCAAAATTATGCGCTGAAAGTTACAATTTGTAAAAAAAAAGGAACAAAACAACAGCTAAAATATTACTATGGATCTGTTGCGGGATGAGTTACATCGTTACATCGTGTGTTTTTTTTTGTGTGTTTGCCCTTCTTTCTTAGAAGTTCCTGGGAAGCGAGTCATCTTGATGAAGTCGCTTGGCGTTTTGTTCGCAATCTCTGCCTATTTATACACACACAGACCCGCGAGAAAGATCAAACGATCCAGCAAACAGTGTGTTTAGCACCTTTGCGCTAAACGTCCCGGCGGCGGTGACTGCGGCGTACCCAGGGAATGATGTATTTAAATTTTAAATTCTTCTCCTTCCCCGCCCAATATCCACATTTATGGTACCTCCTGCTAGAGGGGGACTTCAGGGGGATTAGCTTTTTGTTTTGTGCTTGTCCGAGGCATTTCTCATACAGGCTTCACTTTCTCCCGGTACCGTAATAAAATCTGAAAAAAAACGAAACAAAACGGTAGAATTTAGAACTCCTCGAGACGGTATTCGTGCTCGTGTGTCGGTGTCCTGCTGCAAGGTTCGTGAGAAAATCGACTTAAAAAAAAAAACACCCGGCGGCGGCCATCAGTTCGTCATCATAAATAATTGGAAAAACGATCAATTGCCAGCCAGCCAATCAAGAAAAGAGACCAACGCGGTGCAATTAAATGCACTTCTAGCAAAACGAAAGCACATAAAATCGGTGCACCGCAATCGAAAGTAATACAAAACCAGAGAATTGCTCTGTGCTGCACACACAAAAATGCCGAAAGAGAAAGAGGAAAACAACCAACTAGAGTCCTTTATTTCATGACGGAGGATTTCGAGTGGAATTGTTTCGGGATGGGATCGAAATAGGACACCCGGTTCGGTATGGCAAACAGATGGAAGCTATTAAACCGCCTCTCTCATTCCGTTTTTTTTGTTCCAACTATTTACTGAAAATTGTACTTACGGTATATAACGCGTGTGGTACTTATGAAAGGTTTTTTTCTCTTACTCTTGTTCTTCTTTTGGGGCAGCACTTGTCATAGGGATTTCCCGATTGATCTTTAAGCTATTTGTGTTTTTTCTGTTGCGCAAAGGCTGGGTTAATTTTATTCCTAATATGTTGATTGATTTTTTCCCGGATCATACGGTATGGGATTCGTTCCCAATCATACAGAAGTGAAGTAGAACGGTGTAAAAGAAGTGTAAAATCTAGCAATTGGAGTCTAATGCGTTCCAATGCGTAAGCAGAATCGTTTGTGTGTGTCGCTTTGTTTTACAGGAGACCCTCGAGATACGACCAACTCGGGTTACGACGATTTTTAGAAAGAACAATTCTGATTTTGACAGTCAAAAGTTGTTATTTAACAGATATTCATGATTTTTTTTTAATCTTTCGCTGATACCCATTACATACACAATTAGATTCTCCAATTACCCAAACTTGAGTAGAATAATTGTAACCTACTTTTGTGATAATACTTTATTCAAAGTTGCTTCAGTTCATGTACACGGTGCCTTAGATTTCGACTCTTCACTAGTTATAAAACTATGCATTGACATTTATTGGATATACGCAGTGCTCCAAAATGTCATAGAAATCACGTGAAAATCACAACCGAAAACAATAAACATATCCGTGGTAGCTTGTTGTTTATTGCTGATAATCAATGAAAGTGCGTCATGGCATGCCGGACGCGACATGCGAATGCTTGAGTCAACCGCCATACTCTGACTTACAAGCTGAGCTTAACCGTTTGATGATCACCAACTATCCAACTAGACTATCCTGATGATCACCAACAGAAAATGTCGCGACCAATTGATTGACCAAGAGTTTGTTTCACAAATTCACCAAGCATGTGATGGTCGCAACAACTATTTGAGTTGATGCTTACCTCTGATCATCACAGTAGAGCTCGTGACGCTAAAATGTCGCTATGTCAGTGACATTTTGCAGAACTGTAAAAAAAAGTTATGACAAAGTGACTGATCAAGCGTTGGTTGCTAAAATGTCACCAAGCATGTATTGGTCATATCAACTATTTGAGTATTATCTCTGATCATCACAATTGAGTACGTAACGCAGACATGGATTTTGATTCAGTCAGATTTTTCAAGGCAATGAAAGTGACATTTTTTAACACTGGACATACGAATTTATTGAGCTTTGAGACTTGTTTTCGGCCCCAAATACAGGTCTATCTCGGAGGTCTCTTGCCTACTATTTTCAATACATGCCAACATGTATATTTTCATAACACACTATCCCCAAAATGTTTGTAACCCATCGCAAAATTGAGTTGCAGATGGCAAAAACAGAGAGAGGGAAAGAAACAGGAAGAAAGGGTGGATGAACGCTTGTTTGGCGGCAGTTTAGCGGCATAAATGCGAGACAGCGGCGCACTCGCTCACGCGTCCACACTTCAGCGATATCAAGAGGAAAAGCATGTAAATAACGATTAGACTGCACATTTCTCAAACGTGCGAGCGGTCTCGACGTAGATCGGACCGCGGGATCAGCCATATCCGTCCTCTCATTCCGCGACCTCAAATGCCCTGCAAGGAAACCAGGGTGTACCAAAGGGGAGACCTTGTTGTTGTTGGTGGTGTTGGTGTTAGCCGTTTGCTAAATCCCTTTGCAACTGCGACCGGACGGACAGGGCGATTGGACAGCGTGTAGAGCCGAGCGCGCGCGCGCGCTTGAGTTGATTTCATTTCATTTGATTTCATTTTATCTCGCCGGTCCAATCGATCCGAAACGCCGACACGCAGGGGGAAATAGGAAGGTAAGAAGGAGGGAGTGGGGAGATTAAGCAGAATGCGATGGGAACGGGGAGCGAAAGGGAGGAAAAAAAACACTCGCAATCTTAAGATTCTCCTCCAACGATGATGATGATTGCTCACAGCCCGCTCGGCCCGTTGTGGGTGGGCGCAAACCCATAGCAAAGGGTTAACCTCCAAGGGGGGGGGGGGTTTGACGGAAGGAACATAAAGAGGAATAAAGAGACTGGAGAGGGAGGTAGATTGATAAACAGAGAGAAAGACAAGAATTTAATTAGATCAACATTTTTTCGCCCAATCGGTCAATCGGCCGGGGTCGGTCTTTTAGTATTTCTCTTACTTTTTACGTGCGATCGCTCTCGACCTACCCCCTCTCTCTGACCCTCTCTCTCTCTCTTTATCTCTCCTTCTCTCTCTATATATATATATATCTCTTTCTCTCTATGCCTTCTGTTGCGCCGTTTGTGACCTCCACCCAGCAGTCTCACTTCACCTTCGTCACATCGGGCTCGAGAGGATCATCGACGTTTGCAAGTGGTTTCGTGGGCTTAGTGGCCCGCGGCACGGCCCTTTATTTTCACCCATTTGAAGCGCCCTCCCCAATCCCCCTCCCCAATCCCCCTCCCTTCACCCTCCCAATAGGAGCGGAGGGACGTGAATCTTACGTGAAGAGCGTTCGGAGCGCAACGATGGATCGCCGGAATTTGGCCGTTCCGGCCTGCGTGTAAAATGCTGGAGTTTGAAAGATTCTTGCGTTAAGTTCGCCACCCGTTCAAACGATTCGCGCACGTGAGTCTGTGCGATTAAAATCGTGTCCAAAAGTGCACACACCACTGTCCTTTGCTATGGTAAGTTTTTCATAGCATCAGGAAGGGATAAAAGTAGTGGAAAACGAATTATAGCCACACGCGGTAAGACTACCACACAAATAAACACTGCCTCGGTATACTTTACAGCCGTGCTTGCGCCTATCGAAATGCTAAAACCAGGCCGGTTTTCCTTTCGGGTAGCTAACAGTATCAGCACGCCAATCTGCATGGTTGAATGACTTGCATACACATTTACAAAATGAAAAGCAATGTCTCTTCAGCCAGGGAAGCAATTGAAACTCCAGGGCCGATCGGGTTCTCCGCTTTTGGCGCAATTGCTGAAGGCACAAAGTGGCGCTTGGAATCATGACAGATTACTGGGATGAAGCAGGATGAAGCAGTGCGGCGTGTTTTTGTAATATCGAGTTTCCTGGAGCGCCATTCGCCTTCCCCAGCCTCTTCCCAGAATAATCTATCGCCGTCTGGTGCACGTGCATTTCTTTGCAATAAAATCTTTACAATCCTTCTTGATTTGAAATCCTTTGAGGCTTGTTAGAATTAGAAGTAAACTTTGCGCTACACACATGCATCATCAACCATGATGATGCAACGTTTTTAACGCATCATTTTATCGAAATATGCTCCCAATTGTTGCGCACGCAATGAGTGCGCAATGATAACACAGGCTAGGACACGAACGCTCCCGCTCCGGTACTGTTAGTGGTGCGCATTCTGCAAAATAAATCATCCTCCATGATCAAGCACACACCCCACCATGTGCTTCCATTTCCTCTGCAGTTTTCGATGGCGGTGAGAAGATGAGTCGGCTTTTGGGTCTGATTATAGCTAATAGCGGCGGTCACCAGTGAGCGTTTGCTGGCGGGACAACGTGGACAATATCCCCGCCGACATCACCCACGGGTTATCGGCTGCCGCACGGAGAATTCGCGACCTGAATCCTCTCTCCCACTCCAAAGCAAACGCTATCGCCGCAGCCGTAGCTCATAGATAGGCCACATAGATCGCACGAGATGCAGAGGTCACGGGATGACGTAGCAGAACGCGCCACAACGCCGCGCTATGCAGACACTGGAGATGGTTGGGATCGATTATTTGGCCGTTTACCTCGCGTGCCCTTTCGAACCCACTTGTGACCCGATATTTGGACTTTTGATGTTGGTTGTTCCCGTTTTCTCGAGTCACGTGGTAGAATTTCATTATTGCTGGGACATTCTCGGCATAGCGCTCAAGACGCCCTATGAGAAGGAGGGCGATAGAAAGAAAGAGTTGTTTACTTTTCTGTTAAAATGTAAAGCGTGTACAAAGGAAGAATGACAGCAAAAAAAAACAACAAAGACTATTAATCTATCACCACACAAACTCCACTACTTATCCAGGCCTGTCCGTGAAAGTAATGAAAAGAAAAAACATAGAAAGAACTGACGAGATAAATTAGGATATTTAAATGCTATATTTATTGGGTCGAGACGTGCCTACAACCAGCCTAGGCCCATAATCCAGAGTTCATGGAGATGCTGCTATCACTAGGACACATACACACACATATGGGTAATGGAAAACCACTTGATCGGTTTGCGCCTTGCTACGCTTCAAACAGTAAAGTTGTATTATTTCGGGACTTTCGGGAAGATTGCTTGCACGTGTAGTATACGAACAATTTCATCGCACGTCATACACAGCCGCGCGCGCCCGCGGCACTTGAAGAGCCATTTGGTGCGCCTGGTTTATGCGCCAAAGGAAGAAATTGTACGCCGCAAATCTTTTCTATTTGTCCTGTTTGTTGCTCATTAACATTTGTTTTGTTTGGTTTTGCGCAATAATTGCATTATTTATCAGCAAAACTGACCGGAGTGCAGCTTGTCCGAGCCCTGGTGGGCTCTATCTGAACTGCGTGGCATTTGCTATTCCGTGGCTCTGCAACGCACTATTCGCAGACGCAGACTGTGATGGGACGCCACCTCTCACCGCAGCGGTGCGCAAGAACAAACAACAAGCGTGACATCGCGCAGCATGCGAAAAGGGCTTAGCGTTGGATTAGGTGTCGTGGTGCAAAAAAACCCAAGAAGAAATCTGAAGGTGCTAAGTGCTGCGTATCAACCCAAAGTAAGTGATTGCCGGTGACGAACACGCTCCCTGCGATCCGTCCCCCTTTTGCGCCATCAATGTGTATTTGCTTGGACCGCTGCTGCCGCCGTGGAAAATGTTTCCTTTCTCGCACGCCGGAAACCGTCACCACGGTCGATAATTAGCGTAAAGCGCAGCGCGGTTTGCAAATGCAAATCCTTTGAGAGAATCGCCATAATTCAATTAGTAAACACACACAAACATTTCTTGAGACCTCAATGTGTTATACCTCGGCTCGGTTGCTCGCCAGCGGACCTCACGTGAATCATTGTCACTGATTTCTGAAACAGGTGCAACACGGAATGTCTCGCTAATGTGTGTCTGGGTGTGTGTGTTTGTGTGTTTTTTGTGATGTAGCGGACAGCATTTTTTTAGAAACAGTCTCCCGATTTTTTTTGCTTCCATCGCCATGGACCACCAGGACACCCAGAGCGAACGTTTTCCTTTCGGTCTTTGGCATTGCATTCCAACCGACCAGCAGGAATGTGTGTGTGTGTATGTGTGTGCCTGTGCCTAGAGATCGGCATTTGTTTGTTGAGCAAAACGTCAATACGCCCTTTCCGCCGGGCCCTTGTGTGATGCGCCCCGACACTTCCGCCGAAACGGCGTGTTTTTTACACCCAGTCCGCCGCCGCAGCGACCAGTGCATGACCTTATTCGGTTGTTTGATGTCTTTTTCCTCTGTTTAGTTACCCACACACACACACACACACACACACACACACACACACACACACACACACACACACACACACACACACACACATGTGTTGTTGCCCCCAATGATTGAGATGTAAAAGTTGTGGGTACGATTTATGCTGCCATAACTCACTGCATTGCATTGCAGAGCTGATTGTTTAAAAATAGGCTCAAGAATTTATCGTTTCTGCACAAAACGCGTACTGTGCGGGGAGGAGTGTAGTGCGTGTAGGCTCAACAGCAATGTTCGAAGCAAACAACGAGCTGTTTTGCGATTACCGGCAGCGACCACTCGATCATACGTAACATTAAACAGCAGTGAATAGCCAGTGTAATAACCTTTCCATTACACTCACAGACAGCCACATAGGTACCAAAGCTTTCTGGGGCACACATGCCCTGTGTCGAAAGTCTGCCGAAAGCTGCCGAAATACATATAAAGCTTTATAAGTGTGTGTGTGTTTGCGTATGTGTGTGTGTTATTGCTTCCGCTTAGAGCTACGCTTCCGCTGCTCTGCCTGTTGCTGCATCCCAGCGCCGGTTCCGATGGTCCCTTCCGCTCCTACTCCGGAATGTGCCGAAATGAGACGAAAAGATGCCCCCCTCCCCCAAAACACCCACCCATCCGAGCCAACCTAACACACATACACAACACACAAACTTTCCCACCGCTGGGAAATACATTTTGATCACACGTCAGCCTCCGTGTGGTTTGTCGCGGGCTGCCGCCAAGTGCCTGCCCCATCCTTTTTCCTTGGGTGTGCGGCTGTATGTGTCATGTGTGTTGCTCGGTTCTTTGCCGGCAAACAAACAACAAGTAGCTCACAAATTGCGTAATTCAGATGCAAATTCAAACAAACACACGAACATGCAGCATCAACGCGCACAGGCGTGTGTGTGTGTGTTTTGTTACATGGAGAGTACACGCGACGTCGTCGGCGGTGGCTTTGAACACTTTGGCCCTCTATCAGTTTGCTCTTCGAATGTTTCATTCAGCTTCTTTTTCCTCGTTTTTTATTGAAAAACAAGCGCATGTGTAACGTTTGCAGCTGTCTTGAAGAAGCGCGAGCCGATCCGAAGGTCTGCAGAAGAAGTTTATTGGACGAGCGGTCGGCTTAGTGGGAGAAGAAAACGGAAATGAAGTGAGGACTCAAGTCGAACGTGATTAGTTTTTGGTCAGCTTTGGTTCAATGGTCCCGGCTTTGGTCAAATGGTTTCACTTACCTGGGCTGCGGATGCGAATGTTGACGAGATGAGATATAACTTTTTTATGACTCACAAACACACTCGCACACAGACACTTTTGATTATTGGGTGGTTTGCTTTGCAATTGCACTTTCGAGGTTGCAAAGATGACTGAACTGATTAAACACGGAGTTTTTGGCACTGCTTCGACAGGCTCTACTGAATCCCAATGCGAAATATTAAACTGCATATCTTTTTCTCCCCCATATTTTTTAGGCTTTTCGGAAACGAAGAGAGAGAAAGAGAGAGAAGTAAAGAGATACAGCGAGTTTCGGAAGAGGTTTTGTGAGGGTCAAACAAATTAATTTTGTAGGCGCTTCTTTATGCCGCGCACCGCTTCCGCTCGGCTGATGATCTGCATTTCAGTTTAGTTTACACTTCCAACCACCCCCAACCATGCATATCATCGCCATCATCATCCTCGCATGGACGCCCGGAAGCGTCAATAGTCAATATGATTATTTACCGTCTTACCTGTTTACCTTCACCCTTGCCAGTTTCGGCATTCTTCTTCTGTGGCTTTACCCTTTTTCGGTGCCTCCGTAAGTTCATCTTTGAGACTTCCGAGCCAGCAACAAAAAAAACACGAGCCGATACACTCTTTAAACCTTGTCTCACTCGGTCTCCCGCTTCAGCGCCGTCCGCAGGTTCATCGATTGTGCCGGTTTCGAATGGCAGGCTGGTTTTGGGAGCCAATATTTCAAACGTCGCGGCGTGATCGTAAGATGCGGTCGTAAAAATCGCGCCATCTCCGCGGCGCCCGGAGCACATGTTGTCTGACGGTTATGAATTTCAAATGAGCTGTTTGACAAACCGACCGTGGGGTTGGGGAGTATCGTACCCCCGTACATACATGCCCAAATTAAAACGCGTGAACATGTCGCGGAACCCCAAATCGCGTCACCAAAAATGTGATGCGCTACCGACCCGCTCACGGAAGCGTTAAATTGTCGTGCCGTGTCCGCTTAGGCTTACAGCTCACCAGCTCAGGAGGTAGGACGGAACGCAGGGTGGGAGTAGTTTTCTCACCATTAATTTCCTTTTTTCCCGTGCTCCTAATCCCGTGCCTCCCTCGGGCCTGGACGGCTTTTTAGGTCGCAAGGCGGGCTGCTCGGTGTTTCTTTTTGTGTGTGAAAAAGTGGCCGTGCCGACGCACACCGGTGCTTTATTCGGTGCTCCGTGCGCTTTTTGAGGATTTTTTTTTTGGTTTCGTCGCACTTTGCCTCATCCAAATTTCCGCTTTTGACAATATGGTTTAATACATTTTGCTTCGCTTTATGGCCCGCTGCGTCACTTACGCACTAGGCGCTAATGGCTCGGGACCTATCGAGGGTGCCCTGTGTCCTCTTTTGTGCAAATGGCTGTAATTTCTGTCACTTCGTTTTTATTCGCTAGACGACGAACTCCAAAACCCTCTCTCAGAATAGTGCCGGAAGGGACATGGTTCGGCTTCGAAAAACGAATCCAGTCCAGCAAAAAGAAAGTACACAACATACAAGAGGACACTATTTGTGGGGTGAATCACCCAATCACCTCCGCTACTGAATCACCTCAGCCACACCGGTTGGTACGTGTGTACTATAAATAACGAACAGCAAAACGAATTGACTTTGCACCGCTCCCTCCCCGTGAGACACAGCCCGAGGGATCCAGGTTCAGGTGCACTAGTGTCAGGACACACATTATTCCGTTTGCCATTTCTAGACGTGTGTATGAAAATAGAAACAAAAGTGCTTCTAGGCTGCTTCGCAAACGGATGGATTCTCCCAGACCGGGAAGGTGTTCGTTCCAATATCCGGATCATGCAGATTCCAGGAAATGAAAGTCGTAGCAGGAGGCCCACCAGACCAGACCGACGAGGGCGGGTTAAAACGTATTTCCCCCCAAGAAGTGCTTCGGGCCCTCTTCAAGGTGATGGTATACCGTCCGATGTAAGTCTTCTTTGTGGAAATTCTTCCGGAACTAAAGAAATAAGAGTAAAATTACTCCGTCTGTACCTTTGCAGAAGACGATACTCTTGTTTTCTTTTCCGTCGAGCATTTGATGAGCGCAACAGAGCTGCATGCCATCTGATTTAAGGAAGTAAGCGCAATATTTCGAGACATCGAAGAAAAAACACCAAACCAAACACCTCCAACCTCAATGAAGAAAAGCGTAACGGATTCAGACAGCCACAGCCATTGTCAAACGCGCTTTTTTAGATTTCTCATCATGTTCAGAGCATCGGGACGGGTCATTTACTGCTAATTATCACGCCCTGTTCTCTTTCTTTCGTCATCTCTCACTATCCTGACCCTAGAAAAGCAAGAAAATAATTACGTCTTCTGCATTTTGATACTTCTCTGATTTTTTAGACGTTCTGTCCGTGTCTTCATCCTTCCCATGCGCGTCATAAAGTCTCGCTGTTTGCCAGCAATCCATACAGTCCGTCGCACGCCCCCGTCAAAGTCAAGTGCCGCCAAAGGATGTTGTAGCCTTTTTTTTTTTTTGGTTGTTCGTACTCTCCTAATCTACCTCTTCGTTTCGTAGTCCTTTAAGCCATTTGTTTTTTGTCGGTTGTGCGTACACACTCACACACACACATAGGACGGTATGTTTTCACGCCCTGAACTTGGCCTTTTTATTATTGTGCTGGCTTGTTCACAGCCTTCGAACTCTAGTCTGCAGTGTAACGTGATGCCTTTCGGTACGGCTACGTAAAAGTGGTGACTGAATTAGCCTTCTGCACTGGATGTGTGGTTTCGGATGGTTTAGCTGTTGTTTGTTTTCCAGGCTCTGTTCCTTGTCGGGCGTGTTGTTGCGGTTGCGACGTGAAAAAGTCCCCCGCAACTTCCCGCAGGACAGGACCGATGAGGAAAACGAGTTACAAAATTGGTTCCACTAACGAATGCCCTTTTGTGCGCTGGTGTAATCGAACGTCTTGCTTCGACCCTCTCGTAGGTTCGGTTGTCATGATGCAATGATTTCCAATGAAACGAGCCAATATGTCAAGGCCTTCGGTGTGCAGTATCTTCTCGTTACTGGGAATCACCCAAGCCGACTGGCTCGAGCCGTATTTGCAGTGAAAGAATCGTATAATTTTATCGTGTGACAAATCAATTCCCAGTACTTCAGACGACAGCTTCTTCTATCTTCGACGGAGACGGGGTAGTTGGGATGAATTAGATCAAACCCACTCACATTGCCACACACACACACACTTTCCGATGGGACATGGGGCAAAAAACGG
>AXCO02006095.1:0-17084 GCA_000473525.2 Anopheles melas | reverse complement strand
CTTAGCGAAACTGGCTAGACAGTTGGACCTCTCGCCGAGCGCCCGTCTGGCAGCTCGCCCAAAGTCGCGGGATTAAGTAGCGTTGTTTGTGGATTGAATGGAAATTGTTTTCGCTACCCTTCTTTGGTGTGGCGTTTTTTGTCTGTGCAAAGTGAAAAAAAAACCAACATGCAGAAAAGGGAAGCAACGTTTTGTTTGCTTCCTTTGGAACCTGGGGTAGACTCCTGTGCGGGCGAAGAGAATCGCAAGACATTTAGGACAATGAACTATGCCTGTGCACGGGTGCATGCGGTGTGGAACGATAATGGTTGAAAGAATTACGACCGGGAAAACACGCTCTAGCGAGTGTTGTTGGTGATGGAGCAGTGAAAATGAAGCAGTGAATGAAAACGTGGCAGTGTTTTCGTGCTAAGAGAAGCGCCCAGTGGGATCAACCAAATCGAAAAGGACATAAACATTGATAGTTTTCTGTTGTGTCGTCTCACAATTACGGACTCTGTGAGCAGAAGTGGCACTAGTTTTAATTGCAAACGGTTTGTTTTTTTTTATGTTAGCAAATCGTTTTTTTGGCAGGCTTCTGAAGTTATATATTGTTTCTTAAAGTTAAAAGAAATCCTTTCTTCCCTGATTCATGCTTTATTGCACAAAAAATGACCGTGAAATAATTACAATGTTTTATTGATCGAACAAACTGACGTCCCGCGTCTGCTTCTACAAAGACTCGTATACTTTGGCACGTTCTTTACGTGTTATCAGATTCGCAGCATCCATAACCTTCACCAATGCAGTTCACATTGAGATAGTAGTTCGGTGAAGAGAGAGATGCCACACTTGCTGCTGACGTCACAGCTCATATGATCCAGAAGCTCTTCCAGAAATGTGACCATTCGTTAGCAGCGGGTGGATGCCGAGCAAGCTTAAAGCTTCTTTCCCCATCCTGACGGAAGCGAGTATGTTTTTCTCGCTTTCACTTTTACATCCTGATCCTTTTGCTATCATGTTCCTGTACAGTGCAAAATCCACCATGTTTGTTCTTTTCTCTCCATTTGTGCACCATTTCCATGAGCGGCCTTTGGGAGCCATCGGAGTTCCGCTTTTGCGCGTTGCGAACGTTGCGTTATCTCTTTTACGAAGCGTTCTGCAGCATCATTCTCTGTCCGCACCGCTCTGGATGGATTCATTCATCGACCATCGGTATGTCGCATGTCGCTTGTTTTTGTACCGAGTCTTTTCCTTCCCCAAGGGAATCCTGCTTGCGGCTACTTCCTCCCGTGCCCTGGTGATTGCTCGGTCGCATGGTTGCACGATGACTCACTGCGGCATTCCTGGCGGAAAACGCACACCAATACTGGCAAAGCGTGGTTGTGTTTGGATGCTGGCAGACGATGCTCCATCTCGTTTCGTTGGTATCGATTTCGGGGGAGCTTTTGTTTGTGGAACTAACACTGCGTGGCAGCTCCAAGTCTTGCTGTAAATCTGTGGTGCGGTATCCTAAGGCACCGCACGTTTATATGGCTACCCGTCAGCCTGTGTTCCGTTGTCCCGCCACCGATGAGCTGGCTCGTAAAAATACAGAATGATGGAGAAGACTGCAGGAGCACGAATGTAGCACACACACACACACATACGGACGAAGCGGGGACTTGATTTTCCTCGTTCAGTTGACAGTTGCCTACGGAAAGATGCTTAGCTTGGTTCGCCATTTTGCTTTAGCTCTGTTTAAGATATTCTAAGTAGCACAAACCCCGAGCGAGTGAGGAAAAGTCTGCCGAAAAAGAGTATTTGCTTTCAGGGCTATCTTAAGCTTGCAAAAGTAACTTCAATTCATTGTTTGTTTGTCTAAATTCTTTCTCCCTCGGAAAAAAAAACAATCAGTCTTCAGTGTTTTAAGCGTTATCTTTATCAATTGCAAAGCAGCTGACAAAAAAACCGATCCATAACAGTGTGTAAGCAGCTGCATTCACGCAAACCGCGTGCAACAGTGTGATAATCAGTGAGCTTTTGTGTGTGTGTGCGCTTTCCGTTTGATTTTATTTCGTTGCGTTTTGTCTTGCTGACGTACCTGCCGTTAGTCGCCTTTTACTTCCCACTTCTGTACCAGAACCAGCCAGCAAAAAATCAGATAAAATGGCCACATACGCCGCATTCAAGCACGTCGAGCTGTACAATGTTGGAAACACGAAGAAAAGGTAAGATAATGATGGAGAGTGTGTGTGTGAAAGTGACTATTTCGCGAGCGATAACACGTTGAGCATATTTGCATGGCTTCCGTATGAAATAAGGAATGTTGTTTTTGCGCTCGAAATTCGTGATGTTTCCGGAACATTAGAACCAGCAGCAGACTTAATTCGTCATAATGTTCTGTACGGATATTGGCCAAACCATAAAGCATTCCGGGAAAAATAAGTAGGTGTACTTTCATTTTCCACGCACCCCGTCGTCATATTTTTGCTGGATTGGCTGGACTGTGGTTGGTTCCAAAATATATTGTTGTGCGTGGCAAGTCGTTGGGGTTTCGATCGTGCGGGCCAAAAGGTTCGGCAATGGAATAAAACGATGTGAACCAGCCAGCTGACTGACCTTGGCGCTTAATTTGAGTTTTATGTTGATAGAACAGTTGATCCTAATCCTTCGCTCGTTTAATCCCTTTTTTTCTGGGAGGGGTGGTGACCCACTCAGACATTATTCTAGGCAACACTGTGCCAACAGAAGCGTTGGCGAGCATTGGAGGAGGTTCGTTTGGGGCTCACAATAATTTAGGAAGCATGTACCGCTCGAGAAAGCGAATTAGAATTGCGTCTAGGTGAAGTCATACCACCCAATCCATATCCTCGCTCCTCGGAAATTGGGGCCAAGGAAGCGTGTGTATTATAGGCAGTGCAGCTTTCCTCTGCTCCTTCGCTTGTGTGGTGTTGATGATGGTTCGGCGAATAAATTAATTTGCTATGCAGCATAATGTCGCATGCCTTCCCGCCGCCACAGAAGACGCATAAATGGGTTTGATTTGGACGTGCACCAGCTGGTCAGTTCTCCGGGCGCCGCCCGAATCCCGATTGCCATTCGAACCGCTGGGAAACATGGTGGTGTTGATTTTATTTATCTGAGTTTTATCGCAAAAGTACTATTTTCCTCCCTCTCACGGATAAATAGTGCTGGTGTTGAAACAAGACACAAAAAATGTAGGACAGAAAGGGATACTTGCCGTGTGCTGTTGGACCTTGCGGGAATGTTGGTGGCGGTGCTATGGACGACCAAAGCTGGGTTAAGGGCATCGGCTAGTCGTTAAATGTTGCGCCGAGGAATGTGGAAGCCCAAATTACTCAGACGAATTGTGTTTTTTTTTGCTTATGAATGGTTCCTTGCAACGCCACGCCGTTTGGTCGATTGCCCATTTATTTGTTCTTTTACACATCTTATTCTTATCATTGTTAGCTAGACTCGCAAGGGTAAACTCGTTAAGAACGGATTAACGAATGGACGGCATAGAAAGCAGCACCAGACGATCGATTTTCCTGCTGGGTAGGCAATCGATTTCGTTTGGAAAAAAGCTATTGGTTTCATGTAAGATTTGGAGGATTCCAAAGCACAAATGGTAAAGTGGAACGTTGAATAGTGTCATGGCCGTATTTTAATGTAAGTTTGAAATAGATACTAAAGAAGTAGTTGTGTTTAGAATGTAAATGTACTACAAAAGAAGTATGTTACAGCTTGTGACTCTGTTTTAATGTCAAAACAAAAATCAATGGACCTAATTTCGACTGACCCACTTCAAAAATGATAATGGGAGTAACCAATGTGCGCAGTGTTAAAATAGAGTGCTGTTAAATGCTGATGTTTAGTTGCTTTCTAAACCCAGACATGCATTACACGAAAATTTCACCACTGCGTTCGAATTTGACCCTCGGTAATGTTGTCTTCTCTCTCGCCACCGCTGCTGCTGCTCTCGGGAGAAGACCGTTGCAGTAATTCGGTGATAAATTATTAATTTCTCGATTATTATTGCACCGGCTGCTGTCCGTCCGTACAGCAGCACCGTAGAGCGAAATGCGCCAAGAGCCCAAGTATGGGCAAGCACATCCACATTTACCGAACCATATTTCAGCCCATGGAGCGTTGAACACAATCTATAACAACGGAAAGAGGGGGACGGGCGCAGATTGCGGCATATATAAAATCAAACTAAGCTGTACTTTATGTGTGTTTTCCGCCCTTCCTTTCTACCATCTACCCCTTGTCCGGGGTGTGTATGTCGGCACGCTCTATGCACACGATGTGTGTGTGTGTGGTATGCTGCTGCCCATCACGGTCAGTGGCGCCTCCCTTTTTCGCGGCCAAAAGCGGGGAGGCCGTACAATTTCGGGCGCACGTACACGCAGAGACCGGTGTCCGGAAAATATAGGCAACCGGCGAACAGCATTGAGGCACACAGCATGAATCGCTCACGTCATATGTAGCCCCGGCTGACGGACGACTAAACGGTGGTTTACTTTTTAGTCTCTATCGCCGGAGAAAGTGGTGCAGTTTTACAAACAAAGGACAGCAGGCGGGTACGGGAAGAGGGCTTGGGGTGCTCCAGTTGGTCGGTGCATGTTGCAGCGGGAGGGAAAATGAGTCGAGCCGCATATGCTGTGTGCCCGCCTGGGTGGGTGGATGGAACCGCTGTGTTAGCTCCCGATGTTCTTTTGTGCAACTGTTACCGTTTTTTGTGTAGCCAAAGTGTAGAGCGAAGAACGATTTTATGGCACGAACCCGTGAAAGGAAAACAATCCGTTTTTCGTGACATGTTTTCCCTGCGAATAATCGTAAGCAAACGGACACGTGTACGCGAGCTGGCTTATCAAATATTGGCCCAGGAAAGTCTACATATGCCGACATATAAGAAAGTGCTGTAGTGAAACTAGTTGGCTTCATGTGCAGCACTGGCAGATACGAACGTGTCTGAAGCGTTTATGTTGTTTCACTTTTCAATCACGCCGCGGTTCCCGTCTGCTGCCCAGACGTGGCGTACTGCTGATGCAGCGGAAGAAACCATTAATTCATTCCCTTTCGATTAACGGCGGCCCTTTATTTTATGTCGGCATAGTAGTAGTGTACGCATGCAGAAAGAAAATTAGCCAGCAAAAGGATGTGTGATGGTGAAAATACTTAACCATCGTTGTTTTTATTAGTGTTGCCCATTCAATGTTGCTAGCATAATTGAATCTAAGATGTGTAAGGTTTACTTAATTAGCAGCTATTAATTGTTGACGAGCTTTCATGTGAAGAAAGTAGCATTTCTTTGCTTATTGAACTGTTTTTGTACAATACACAATATTCATAATTTTATTTAGAAAATAGAAAGACGTGATACCTGCTTTGAATTTCCGAAATATGATCGCCACATATTCCTCCACATATACGTTCCATTAGCAGTTCCGATGGGGCCACGGTTGAACTGTGTAGGTTAGTAGAGAAAAACAAAATCCGCCAAATTCAAGCCGCCCCGTTCAATGACACCGAAATGTGGCAATGATCCATGGCAGTGGGCTTACCTGGCTCGTGTGCCCCATTTATCATAGATTTGCTCTATTTTTTCCCTACCGCCTTACACACTTCTCTGCAGCATTGACGTTCACGGCAGCGGTGTATGTGTGCGCGGGGCCAGAAGGGGAATAAAGAATCGGGAACAGATTCCGCCAATTACAGATAATTACAAATGAAAGCCTACTGCATTTTCGGAAGCTCGTGCGCTCGAGCAACACTGACACCGGCAGAGTACGTATGTGTGTGGGGTGGATGTGACTGCCCCTGGTTGGCAGGTGATCACCGGAAGTGGACGATTTCGGTTCCGCATCTCTGCTCCCTTTTTTTTTGCTGTCGCTGCTGTGGAGACGTGTCGTTGACCACGGCAGCATTTCATTTGGGAGAGCAACACGACGAGGCGAGCAGTGGGACAGCAATAAAAATGGTTTTCCTCGTCCAAATGCGAACACTGTAGCCATCAGACACGTTCATTAACAGTGAGCTTTCGACAAGCACTTTGTCGGAACACCGCAGTCGCCAGTTGTAATACAAAAAAGAAGGAGTTGAATTCATCATAGATTTGTTATGAGCTTTTAATTTGCCTACCACCACACATTTGCTGACTCAGTTTTCGTGATAAACAGTTACTTTCGGAGTGTCTTTTTTTAATAGTTTTCTTGGAGGAACACGGGAAGAGTGTAATGAGTGCGCATAGTTACTTTTTATGCAAATGCGTTTACACTCTCCAACTGTGATGTATATTGGGCCGCTGGCACAGCGGAGGCACTCTTGGGGTCTATTATTCTTCTACCAGAGACGATTTGGATGCAAAGTCTACGGACACGTGGAGCAGAGAAATCATTTCTGTAATGAATAATTAAAATCATACATTACAAACATGCTGCTGTTAGTTGTAATTCTGTTACAGCAGCGAACGTTTATAGCCACACATGCAGGGACCGTGGTTCTTTCTTGCCGTTCGTACTTGCACGTATGTCTCGTACGTGGCTAGTACAATTAATTATTGTTTGTATTTAATGGACGAAGAAGAATTCCCCCCGAAGTTCCGTTTGCTACGTGAATTTCATCGGCGGGATTGCACTTGAGCGTGTCCACCGTGTGTGTTCCATCAACCTGTAAAGCTCTCGTCACCACGGGTGTCTGCTCCACCGCAATGGCTACTCATTGCCGACCGCAACCTACAAAGGCTAACGGTTCAGCGCACCCATATTTCACGGATTAGCTTTATTTCTGATGGTGATGTTTATCATATCTTTCTTTAGCCGGAGCAAAATGACTGGCAAAAGATTTGTGAAAAGCGTAAAATTAAGTTACCCTTGGACGAGGAACATATGTCGGGTCCTCGGGAAGCAGTGAAAGTGTTACCGTTACCCTTAGGGACGCCATATAAATTTGGAAAGCAAAGTCAAAAAAGTCAAAATATTGCAGTAGAAATTCAATTCACCTGTATCTATGCAAATGGCGCACAAGTCTAATCTTCGTTGTATGGTTTCTTTTCTTCTCTCTCTTTTAGGTAAGTGTGCACACACTAACGACCTATGCGATCGGTCGTTTCCTTCCGGTGAGCAGTCCGGGGCAGGGCCCATTTCAATAAAAGTTGTGTGCCCATTTATCTTTCCCGACAAGCGTCAGGCACATTCAAATCAGCTTCAACCAGGACCAAGCAATAGAGTGTGTGAGGCAGGAAAATCAACAAAGTCCGGACAAATTACTTGCGACTGTCAAAACTTCCACCACCTATCTTCTCTCATGATCATGCTACCGACGGACCGTTGCTGGCCGTTGGTTGATTCCAACAAAACGAAGTGGAAATGATCGCGCTTTAATCGTCGTGACTCGAAGCTCCGGACGTTAGCGGCGGCGATGTGATTTGGGTTTGAAACTGTCGTGGAAACTACCGTTTCCTCACCTGACGACAATGATGTGTCCAGCACAACATCGGCAAAAGCCCTTTTCTCTGACATCATGTAGCCCTGATGGGGTTGGATCTTTTAATCTCGAGCGATCGGGGAAGTAACAAGCAGCGGAGTCTCCTATCCGGGCTGCAATGTCCAGATAACTGCAGCACTTTTGTATCCATTTGTTTGTTTGTATCCTAGCGAAGTATCGCGCTCTTGCTGGAGCAAATGGACCCGTTGGGTTGTTGTGGCCTCTGGCAAGTTGGATGATTGGTTTAGGAATTGTGCCCTTGGGCGATGCAGCACGATGAATCGGTTTGTAAACCGCATAGTAGCACAGGAAGTCCGTTGTCGGATCTTGTTGCTGCTGCTGCTGGTGCTGCTACTGATGTGTTGTAATTAGGTGTCCAAGGTGCTTGAAAGTTGTTGGAATTTAAATGAACTTTAGAGGGAACAAAGTAGGTGAAAAAAGAGTTTAATGACTAGTACGATCGCTTAGGAACATCCTAGTTCGGTTTCAGAGTTGCTCGTGTTTTGGTGTCGATTAATTTGGGTATCCTCTATTTTAATGTCCCTAGTGTCACGCACTGTCCCAGACATTAACACAATCCGAAAGGAGCATCTTCACGACAAATGGTCGAGGTACCGCTATTTTGCTCCAATTCTTCAAATTGTAAAATAGGACCCGGCCATCGTGTTGCTGCAATAAAAGAATGTATTGTGCTTAGCGTTGCTTCGGGGCGGAAAAAAAGCATTGAAACTAGACAACCGTGGTTGCTGTCTCGGCGGTTAGTTCAAACCATTTGCCCGGTGAATGTTTTAAATCTGTCAGAAATTCAATGAACTAAAACCCGAAGCCCCTCCGATCGGGTGACAGCTGATGGTGTAGCGATTAAGTGTGCCGGCCCGTGTTACAACGGTTCGAACTTTAATTTAATTAAATTATCCCAACACGATCCAATCCGGCCACCACAAACCGGGCGGCGGTAGAGCAATGAACGGCCTTTGCAAACGAAACGGCGATCGTCATTACACAGCTGCCCCTAATTAGTTAGTGCTCCCGTGCAGTGACAGTTCGGTACAGCAAATGTCCATAAGCCGCAGGGACAGGCAGCGTTCGGTCTGGCCGCGCACTGGGTCGGCTGGTGCGATCAATCATATTTTTCACGCTCTCTTACCGTTGATGCGTCGAATGTTTCGGGCCACTTTCACCCGTTCTGAGGCGGTCTGGTTGGTTTGCTACAAACTGATTTTACAAAAAGCGAACGATCACTGTTCGCCCCTTGCTACGCAGGCCTATCTCCCGCGAAAGATATCTGTGTGGGTCGGTGAATGATGACAATGCTACCGGGCTGTGTATATGGCTGCTTGAAGGGAAAGAGTAACTTATGGAAATGCCGAGCGACTCCCTAATGGATGCAACACTTACCAACAACTACTGGCTTGTCCCTATTACAAACTTCCTAGGCGCGTGGGCATTGGGTAAATTGAAATTTTGACAGTTTTCTTAACACATTTGAAAAACGATGGCACAAGCCGGGTATAAATCTTCACACCTTCCGTGAGTAGGTTCGATCGAACCGCGAAAGCCGATAGTTGGGGAGGCGGACGTCAATTTTACACGCTGCCGGGGAAGTGCGCTATTCAATGAGCTTCAGTTAAACATGTTCATCTTGTGTAGATTGTAGTGCCGGAGAGCATGATCGGTAGTAAACGATAAACGGAATGATCCTTTCATTTTCCTATTGGCGGTCTCGCTCCCGCACACTCTGGACGGTCGTAAAAGATGGTCGTGTGTCGGTAATGAAGTTGGCTGTCGATTATCATACGCCTGCAACATGAAAGCCCGATGCGAAGGGGAGGCTGGGTGTAACCGAGAAACATTAATCATAAGTTTGAAAAGAGCTTTTGCTTCTTGTAATGCACTCTGCGTGCACTATTGGCATGCAATGGCAGACACAGGCGGGAGCTGGCAAATCGACTCGTTGAGCTTTGGGTGGAACGGAAGCCGGGGGAAGACTACTTGTTCAGGGCAGCTCTACCAACCCACGGTCACCACTCTGCAAGCAACATCGAAACTTTCCACGTGCTCTTTTCAATGTGTGCGGTGTATTTTTCGTGCACCAATGCACATTGCTGCTGCCAACTCGACATGCCGCGGCCGAAGAGGAAGCCAAACGGGGACCAGTGAAAAGGGAAATCATAATTCTGGACAGGGCAGTATATGGGTGTGCGATTGAAGATAGAAACGCCCAGTGAAAATATGTGTTCGTGTGTGCGTTGGAAAGGGTTTTACTGTAAGGAAAAATTGATCACGTGAATGGGTGAAGCTGTAGATTACTCGCTGTGTGCATGCTTTGTACAAAAAGCAGGTGGTCTCGCACTAATGCAACCGATTCAGATAAAACGGGCTGACCTTAATGAACCAATTTTAGCTGTGTAGCTTTGTAGCATTATCAAAAGATCGATTAACGCGCAACAAATACTTGCTATTGGCGGTGTCTGTGAGCTAGATATTAGCATAGTTTTTTTTAATGCTTTCTATTATGGGGGCTTCCGATACAACGACTCAATCTTTCGGTGAGAAATGAGTCGTTTGATAAAAGCTAGCAATTTGATATTGATTCACCCTCGATTCAGGTTTCACACCACAAACTAATCGCCTCTGTCATCCGCACAGAAACGATGAAGCAGTTGTGTGTCCCCCATAGGAGGATATAGCTTAATTAACGAAAAGTCCGTAATCAAACCGGGTTGCATCGTTCGGTTCGCGCTTCTGCGCTCCGAGGCCGGCTAACGATCATGCCCATAGCACATGGGAATGCAGGGAATCTGTTCGAACTCATCCATCACACGTTTCAAGCACACACACGCATGTGAAACCTCCCAAAGGTAGTAAAACAACATATAATTTTATCATCAAAAATCAGGCTCTATAAATTCTCTTTTCCTGGTCTAGGTCCGGAGTTGTCGGCCGGAAAAACCTGTTTGAGGCAATAAGCACAGGCACCCAAATTGTAGTAGATCAAATCGAAAGGTGCTTAAATGAGTGCAATAAAATGTTAATCGGTGGGTAATTTATATACTGATAAAGTCTTCCTTGGTGTGATTTGAGTTCGGTTGCATCTCATGCGTTGGGAGTAATAAACATGGAAAAGAAAAGGAGAGTGCTAGGCTAGTAGTTGCTCTAGCAGGGAATCGGCACAATCGGTCAAGCTTGTCTGTATCGTTGGATGGAAGTCCAAGAATAAATCGTATTAAAATAACTTCAACTGGATGGCGAGGAGAGATCTCTATTGTTTTAATTAATCTCAACATACCCGCGAGTTGTTTGTTCCAGGCTGCTCTTTCGGCTGTGTATCTTACAAACTGTAGCGAAGCACTATCAGAGGTGCGATCGCGATGCAATTAATTAAATCGAAAAATTTACATATCCTCGGCAGGCGTGGTGCTCGGGCATGGCAATCGTGAAACAACATCTTTCCCCTGCACGCGAGCCCGCTCCTCGAGCGCTGTGTTATATCGTTGGTCATTGATCTTTGTGTCTGAGTGGTGTCTGCGGTGGTGACTTAGTTAGTGATTCTCTTGTTTCTTTCACGTTCCAACTGGAGAATCCCGTTCATTCTGTGGCTTGTCCCGCGGGCCTATTATCATTGCGGAATGAGCAGCAAAACGCAGAGCGAAAAATAAAACACATATGCCTTGTGGACACGTGCTGCGTACCTTCTATGGTATCATGAGTTATTTACTAGACTCCACTCCAACGCGGAAGATGATCGCGACTGTCTTAAGGCGGGTTGCGGTTGAGTTGGATTAGCTTAGCCGAGTTTGGTAATTCTTTTTTGATACCTGCTCTGCCTTCATCCAACCTATGGTGTTAGTAAGCTTAGTGACGTATCAAATATCATTAGAGATGCCTGCCTGTGCGCTAACCAGCAATCATCGGTGCAATGTTTTCGATGGGATAGAAGCACATACTTGAAGCCTCCCGACTAGAAGGTGTGGTGAGCCAGGCCCTAGCTAGCTGACCGATCATCAACCACCGGCCCCGGCCCACCAGATCACTAATCGGCGTGCATTGAATGGGACGACCCACCCCATCGTGTACGTGGTAAAGAGTGTAGAAGAACATGCACCAGACATTATCGCATTCCCGTAATTGTCTCTCCCGTAATCTGCGGTTGGAGGTATCGCGCACCTCGTATGTGCCCAGTCGTCTGGCTGGTGGTTTCCGCGGTTTAGCCTCGTGCCCATGTCTTTACAGCTCTACACTTGTTAGGAGATTGGCAAAGGCTGTAGTACGCGTGGATACTCTCCACCATGGCAGTGTCATGTTTAATTTTCCTGTACCTTAGACGTTTGGCGCCTAATGGATGGACGGCACACATACACACACGTCTATAGGTGAAAATTATACCTTCATCGTCCCAAACTGAACCAGAGCACATCAGCACTAGCTAGTTAATGCGCATACTAACGTTGTCGAGAGGTCGGCATAAAGGAGGGCACACCAGACATTGGACCGTGCTCATACGGTTGGAAGAAATCATGTTATCATGTCAGTGATATCAGCTGTTTCCGCAAGCTAACAGGAATTTCAATTTGCTTCTCTTGGGCGCAAGGAGAGATTCTTTAGACGGGACAGAAGAACCAGTAGCTTTGGAAAGAATCATCCATAGAAAAGATAGTATTGAAAATAGTCCAATTGATTAGTATTGAATGTCAAATTAGAGGCAGATCACAGAGCTTTAGGTGGATGCAGAGAGCTGTTCTGCTACGCTTCCTGATTGTAAAGATGTGTACTGAATAGGACTAAAGAACTTGATTTTGTAACGATCTCTTAGTGGTCGCTGTTATGGTTTGTTCCTCAAACTTTTTTTTTTCAAGTCTTAAGTGTTCAATGAACCTTCCCGTGTGCTTGCTGCTAGTTTGTATACCGGTGGAAATCGTCTTCTCCAACCTTTCCAACACTATTCGGGAAACCCTGAAGCCACATTAATCCGCTTAGTTTGTTCGGGTTCCATAGCCGGTAGCGGACGAACAACCTTTCGGGAAAGGGAGGAACGGTAACAAACTACTCCCCATAGCCAATGCGATTGACAAGGGAAGACGGTAGCAGCCATACGTCCAGTTCAGTTGAAGTTTGCCTGAAGTGTAACGAAACGATTGAAAATTTCCGATTGAAACGAAACTGGAAACCATCGGGGGGCATTGGCTCACCTCTCGTGAAGCGCTAAGCCTGGGCTAAGGGCTTAACCAGTGCTTTATACGGTCGAGCCACTCCGGTTGAAGTTAATACGATTTTCCACCATCAACACAGAAAGCCTAGATCATGCAATGGCGCAAGAACGTTCGGCAATGCTGCTATAGGCGTGCGGTTGCGGTGCCGGAACCTACTATGAGTTCCGAATTCCCATGAACCGCTTGGAAGTCTTCCATGGATCGGCTGAATGTATATTTTTGTAGTGTTCCAGTTCAGTTTCGGTGTGCGGTGGGTGTCGGATTTGCTTTCTTGGCTACGTGATTAGAACGCCTCTGAAGTAGGCTCAAATGCACTGCCTGAACGACGGGGTCGTGCACATACGTTCTTGGAAACAATTCATTTGTACTTTGGAGGATTCTTTAGGCACACATACGGACTACTCTTTGTAGTGTAATAGTACACTTTCTCTGTCGTTATGGCCGTACTCCACAAACACGCACACATACATACACACGTAATTGTTGGCCACCAGATTCTAAACTCCATCTTTAGTGTTCCCATTCTGAGCGGGTTTGCTGTGTTTCATCCCAAAACACGACCGAAATAGATTTCCGACAGAACACACTGCACATCAGTACGACTCGGAAGATGTGCAATAGATCGTTCAAGGGCTGACGGGCCTTTTCAACGCTGGTGGTGTCGATTTGTGGTTCCCTATTATAATTTGTGATTCGTTTACGGGAAGCAACGTTTCGGGAAGAGTTTTAAACCCCGCGACGAGGAACGTTTGCGGTGAATAATGGCTTCAACACGACATGTCTCGAGAATGTTTAATGATGGGTGTGACGAATGGGAAACCATTCGTACTGAGGAAGCATCGTTTTGGATTCTTCAACTCGGCGAGCGCTGATTGATTTGCGGTTCGTTAGAGTTTGACTTAGTTTTGAGTATCGGTGTCGAATGCTGAGGGGACATTTTATGTTCCAGGCATATCAGTGGTGTTCCAGGGATAATAAATCGTATCTGTGTGTTCGTAGGAGTCGTTATGAAATTGGCTTGTTGGAATAATCTCTGTTGCAAAGCTAATTGGAATCGATCTCGTCCTATAGACGGTTTCTACTGCACAGTCCGAATCGACGAAGAAGTTCATTGCCATTGAAACAGTTTTCCCGGGTCGCCATTTACACACCCTGTTTCATGATTTTCCGTCCAGCTGCTCCACTGGCTTCTGGTTGCGTGTGGACAAACGCTTTCCAACTCTGTCCCGCCAAGGAAGGGGGTCTGCCTGAGGGGGAAAATTACCATACGGTCGGGCGATAGTAGGTAGCGTGCAGTCTTTTTGGCGAAGCCGGCGGCGACTTTGCAACTGCACTTTATGTGCAACCGCAGGCGTCTGCTTCTGTTAAGACCATGAACCTTTCCAGACCGGCCGGCACGGCACACAGCACAGAGAATAACGAATGAGTACGTCGACGTTCCGGTCTCCGGCCTGTGTGTGCGAGTGTCTAGTATGTCGTGGTTTAGAGAACCGCCCTATAAATAACCGTGTCACGTGTTGGGCCGTGACAGGCGGCTGTTTAATGTAGCACGAGCGTTAACTGGCTTGTCGGCCGTGTGCAGAAGCAGCAGCAGCAAAAGCTACTAACCGAACTTTGCATCCCGAATCTCGCCTTTCTCGCCGCTCCCAACACAGTATGGTCTTTAGATTGTTGCAGTGGAGTGCGCGGTTGCATTTGAAGCTGGGCAGAATTTTCAGCGTTCGGAAAGATCCAACGCACGATGATCGCACATCACTTCCAGTGCAAGATAACCATAAATGAGTGATGAGCGTGTGTGCTTGTATCTGTTTATTGCTGTTACTCGTCAGTCGTCGTCGTCGTCTTGGTCCGAACCCCGAAATGGAAAACTCCGAAGAACCTGGAGTCAACGAACCACGGCTTGGTCCGGTGTCCGAACGAGATATGGTGCATGGTTTGTTTTATCGCGCTTTTCCAATCGAGAATTGATTGTAGTTTTACCGCCGGCTTGTGCCTGGGGTATCTACAATCGTTCTGGTCTTCAACCGTGCCACCATCACCACCAGCACCAGCACCAGATAGAATTGTGGGAGTCGGTCCGGGCGCGATGCATCGGTGGTACACCATGCGCTACACAGAGGCTGAACTATTCTTTCGGTGTTGGTTAAAAATAGCTTTGGGTACCCCCTTTCCGTGGGTTTCCCTCGGTGGATGATGTTGTGGTAGTCCGTCGGGTGGCGCTCCTGGTAGATTGCAGCTCTGTAACCAAATCACGCCACCATAACTGGCGGTCACACAGTAGCGGTTCAGTGAACCTTCAGAAATCATAGAACGAACGATTTGTTTAGTTGTGAGGCGCACCAGCTCCACCATCTGCAATATATCTGCTAGCTGCCACGAAAATATAATGCTTTATTCGGTAAACCCCACACCGGTGTCATTACTCAACCGCGCCCTATCGAGGCTTAAACGTAACTCCGCTAACACACACACAAACATACATAGCGTCCAAGGTGATTATCAATCAGTGTAATATTTCCTCCCCCAACGCATACCCACGCGTGTAGAAAGGTGCACGAAGTGATTTATCTTTATGGTAGGCAATTTGAATCTCTCACTATCTAAATACTGTTTGAACAACACAAGGTGTAATAGATGCAACGATGATCGTCACCAGCCAGCAAGAGTAGTCGATTGAAAGGGGTGATACGCTTGCATTAGTCAACGAGGGTAAGATGTTACGAGAGTGTGGTTTTGTCCCCCTTGCCGGGCTCCCTCTCTGTAAACAATTCATACTAATGATCCCAGCAATTGCCCGCCAAATGAGTAATGGCACGCTGGAGGGCTTCACTCTAGGGGTGTGAATTTACTGTGACAAATGGCTCGTCACCGTGCCTCTCAACTCTTTGCTACGCAGCACGGCACTGAAGAAAGGAGGTGGCATGTGAAATTCGAATTGAATAATTTGATTCGTATGTTACGGGAAAAATGTATCCGCTCGCCATAAATCATATTCACAGGGCGTTTCCTTCACCTCACTTCTTCATCCCGTGGCCGAAAAGGAAATCAATAAAAATGAATTGGAGTCGCAAATTTGAAGGCTTGTTGATCATTTCCTTCATTTCATTAGGTTTCTCAATTCTGCACAAGGAGAAGAAAAAACACGCTGTCAAATTTCGTAATGGGTTCAGAGAAATGACTTTCGCCCGAAATTTCATAGAAATTTGTGCGATCTCGAACAGGGGGAAAAAAATTGGGATAGATTAACATTCAACGCGATTCTTCCGGGCCTAGACGCGAGACTAAAAGGATGCTGTTGCTGCTGCTGCTGCTGGGCTGCTGGGTGACGACCCCCCGTGCACGCGTTCAGTCAGGGCGTTGTGACCGTGCAGATTGTATCGTGGGGCGAAAGTCCGCCAAACACAACCCCCTTTGTCCGATCGACACTAAAATCTTCCACATCCTATGAAATAGAAATGGATTTCCCATTCCGATACACACGGCGCAAAGGGAGGAATCGGTGAAGGTTGCCTTTTTGCTGTTGTCGAAAATTAGTCACTTCCCTTTTCCATTTGCACCAACAGCAAAAACAACACCAAACAGCACCAAACCCGAACCCAAATTAATCTTAAAACACTAAAACCGACCTTAATCCGTGGAGCCCAATCATCTCATCAGCGTGGCAAGACCTGGGGTCGCTCACGGTGGTCCGACGGTTTGTTGTTGTTATGGCTGTTGTTTGCAGGTTGACGCAGAGCACCAGTCCCGTTTTTGAACTCTTTCACCTTCGTCTAATGTGTGTGTGTGAGTGTGGCCTAGTCTTCCTCTGTTGCCTTTTGTTGTTGGAACGCTTTTCCTCTTCCCAAACCAGAATGCGAAGGTGTTGCGCTCCACATTTGCTCTGCAGAGCGCGTGTGGAAGTGTGGAAGGTACTTAGTTTTTACTGAGAGACGAAATGCGCCCTGAATTTCTTATTCATTACCGTTGTTCGTCAGGGGAAAACCCTTATTTTTTCTCCAGCAGTAAAGGTGTTCCCCGCACTCTTTCTACCCTCGTCCAGCTGTCACTAATCAGCATCAATTAAAGAACTTCAAACGTACGCGCGCACCCGCCTGATCATGAATACCGATGTAGTAAAAGCATTAGCCGGCCCTTCTACCCTTGTGGTGGAAGTGTTTGATTTCTTGCGAAGATATTCCGGAGAAATGAAGGGACTCCATTACATTCCATTCCACCAGACATTCAACCTTGCAGGTCCATGGGTGGGCCATGGGGATGGATAGCCGGCGAGCCAAGGACCGAGAAGGCCGAGAACCCGGAGAGGCCAAGAGTGCAGCCGTGCAAAAAAAAAGCCACACCAATCTCCCTAACCAAACAACACCGCCAACAAAATACGCCACCATCTCACACTGCCGCCGCCGCATTCGCCCGCAGGAAATGGGT
>AXCO02006094.1:0-17116 GCA_000473525.2 Anopheles melas | reverse complement strand
ATTTTCCGTGGTTTCGAATACAGAGGCAGGACGCACGGACACACACACACACACACAAACACCCTCCAAAATACCGGGTTCGGTTTCAATCAAAATCGATATGAATAAATAAATAAAAATATTGCTCCTGCCCTTTTTTTTTGGCAATTTTGTCATCAGGGTCGCACAGTTTTTCCGGACAATTCTTCTCCAGGCCCAAACCCGGGCGCCGATGGTCGCCAATAATTTATGCATCGAAAGTCAATCAAATAGTCGATCGAACTTCTGTCACTCTCCACCGTCGACCTTCCTCCTCACATGGCCGACAGCATATTGGTTGAGATTGTTTCTTCCCCTGCTTGCCCCTACCAACTGCTGATGGTGCACAATCGCTTGCCGGGGCGAACGCTCATTCATTACGGCGATACCTATCAGCTCATTTAGCGGAAATATTGCTAGTGTTTGCGGGAAAAACACGCTCACACGCGTCTTCTCCCACTTCCTTAGCATGGTTTTTGGTGGACAATAACTCGTCTTGATTGGGTTTTTATTGGGCAACCTGGTTCGGCTGAACGGCGACAGAAGCTTTGCCCAATCATCTGATAAGAAGAAAGCTCACTATCGAGGGGAAAATAGCCAACACAACTACTTTTCCACTCGCAGAAGGGAATGATTTATCAACTGTGGACCTCGTTTTTGCGCCTTTGTGCGGTACAGACACATTTTGGCCATCTTCGAACACGATGCCGTGGTCCCGCTCAGGGTTGAAGCACATTTGGGACCGGTTTGGGCAAGCAAAAGGGTAAAAAGATTGCTTCTGGAAATTATTGCGCCCATGGACCCAAGGAAAAAGACGTCCCGGCAGCAATCGTGATGTCCTTCAGGATGCTGTAGAGGAATGTAAAAGAAGAAACACACACACATGCACAGTCGTTCCCCAATTTACATAAAAGGTGTCCGCTTGCACTTCTTTTGTACGACCGTTTATTAGTTTTCTGCTTCTGGTCGAGGTCCAAAGGGTTGTGCTCACGCTACGCACATGTCTGGACGGATTTTGCTTAAGAAAATTATCCAAACTTGTGCTAAGAAACAGGGGGCCACAACTCCTTACGCAGCACAACTTATAACATCAAATAAATTGCCGCTTCGGACGCAAAACGTTTCACTATTCGGCGTGACGGTCCTGCAGTAAAACGCACATTGGCAAAATTGGCGACAATTGTCGATTCGAGTAGCGTGTGTGTGCGTGTGTACACACGCCATGCAGGATCAAACGCCAAGTAGCCGCAGACCCCTCGAGAGCCTTTTGCGACGAAACCTTACTGCAGAACCGTGCGCAGCTGCAGCGGTCTCCGATCCGGATGCAGTTGCACATTCGGGAGTGCAGTGCCAAGCAAGCCATGCCATGCCTTGTATGGGTGTGTGTGTGTGTGTTTTTATCGATGAAAATAGTGAGCTCGGGGGAACAAAATAGTGCACGGAATGGAGGGGGCGGGGAGGGAAATTATGATGGTTGACAATGATTGACCGATTTTTCGACCTACCCCTCGGTCCGTGATCGAGATTCGATCGCACAGGCACACCACGGTACGGTGCCCCATTAAATCGAATTGAAATGTAAAACCAAAGGTCTAATCTTTGTCGGCTGTCATTACAATCCCCTCTGTGGGTGAGCCCCATTAAATCGAATTGAAATGTAAAACCAAAGGTCTAATCTTTGTCGGCTGTCATTACAATTTCTTTTTTGCCTTTCCGGCCAACCCTGTGAGCTACAACGGATTCATGCACAACAATGGCGCGTTTAGTTTTATTCCGGTAGTTGGAAAGCAAAGAGGTGCAGAGGAGCTGTATGACTGTTTGGCACGCATTTTAGCCCAAAAAATAAGACACCCGTCAAACCCCCGGGTTGACATTGAAAGGTGTCAACGGTGGTGCGATGGGTTTCCTGTCAACGCACCGTTCGGGTGTTTAATCCTTCTACACAGCTGTTTGTCTCCCACTATACAGCACTACCCTGCATCACATCCTTCATTCGCCTCATACGCTCATTATCGCTCTCGCTCTCTCCTGTGCGCAACCGATGGCAGTGGAAGTGGTCTCCATTGGTCACTGAGCGGAAGCACACGCATCGCTTCGCAAAACCCCTTTCTTTACAACCCCGTGTCCATTGGTCAGCCACGTGTGTGGCTCGGTTGCGTTGTGGCATCGAAGAAGTGGACGCCCATTTTTCCTCACTCGCACCATGGTGTGTCTCGCTCTCGCCGCTCCAGAGCGTAGCCGCAGTACGCTTTCGTATCTCTTTCGTCGCTGTGTCTCTCGCTCCGGTTGCTTGACCTGTTTCTCTTTTGTGCTCTGTGCGTGTGCGTTTGTCTGTGTGTGTATGTGTGTGTATAATGCGGAGGAGCAACAACATTCAATCGCTCTGCCAAACATCGATGGCCATCGGTCAATAGAAAGATCAAAGGCAATGAGAGCAAGAGAGCAAGCGCTCAAGGGAAGCTAATAGGCGCTCTAACACGCTCGAAATCACGTCCTCCAACGCATTACACTGATTTGAGTGACCAGCAGTGACGGTCGTACAGGGGATTACGACCCTGCGCCACCCTCTGACCACTCTCAATAAGGGTAATTAAATAAGCCTGATTTACGGCAGCGTGGAGTGTACCCCCTGAGGAGTGCCGTATCGACAAGTGTCGACGCGTTTGTGCGGGGAGGTGTCCGCGATAATCCCCTTCGTTAACTCCCCGGAGAAGAGGAGGGGACGGAGACGCACTCTAGCGCTTCCATTCAATTCCATTTCCATCGATCTGTGGGTTCTCCATCGGTGGTGTGGATGGGTATTTGGTGTAGTTTTATTAATTTAATGACGCAATGACAGCCGGGTCGTGGCTTGGGGCATTATTTTTACGCACTTCCAGCGTCGTGACACTGCACCCCCCCCCCCACCCCCACGGTTACCTCCACTGTTTGCACATCAATTTGCCCACGATTAGCAGCAGCCAGCAAGGGGTGATTTTGTCAGCTGGGTGGACCGCGGTCGTTCGCGAAAAACGGACCAACACAAAAGCCTGACGTCTGTCCATTGTTGTTTTTTTCTTCTCTCCACTGTTTGCTATTTGGCTTATCGCACACACACACACACACACACATTGCACTCCTTTTGCTCCGCTTAGCCCGATTGATAAAGGCATGTGTCGGTGTCATTAGTCATTTCGGGGCTCGTTCTTGCTCGAGTTTCTCCTGCCGGGAGTGGAAGTGTTTTGTTTTTCCAACATGCCACACACACACCACAATACGGTTAATGCTTTTTGCGGGACTTTTGGTTTGGTTTTGCGATATTGTTTTCGCGCTTGTCTAACTGGACCAAAATCGCATCGATAACCGTCAGTCGGAGGTTTTGTTTTTCTCCCTTTCCCTGAAAGGGAAAATATGGGCCCACCCGAACTAATGGTGCTTTGTGGACACGCAATTCATTTATCAAATTATTGATAGTCGGTGGCACACAAAAGGGACACAAAGCGACGAGAAATGTGCGGGCATTTTGGGAAAAGAGGACGGCGGAGTGACTTCATTTAGTTCCTTAGTTGGATAGCTTATCCGATCGGAATTCTGCCTTCCCAACAGAAGGTCATTTTGGTGCAAAAACTTAATCATAATCCTTATCAATAAGACGAAAAGATCCATCCAAAACGGGCGCCAAATAGTTTTATATCGCGCAGTGCTGCAGAGTATTATACAATTACCCCTTTTTTCTTACTTCTGCTACGCATGACTCGATCTCCATTGCTCCGAGTCCTGCACCGAATGAGCAAATGTTGCAGATTTTTGTCGCAGATTAAACTTTACGATCCAACAAAAAGGCAGACACACACACACACTCGCACGGCATGAACCGTCTATCATAATTTATCGACCGGCTATTCAGGCAGCAAAGCCCGGGCGCATAAACGATTAATTAACAGTCCTGCGTGACTCATGTCGCGCAAAATGCCGATTGCGATACGATTGAATCGCTCGATGGATACGAAAATTATCATATTAATTGTTTCCCTAGCGCGCGTTTACGCGCCAACTGTACCGAAGAACAAGAGCCACCACTTTACTATCGATGCTGCGTTTAATGTGCTTCCTCTGTTCGCTGGGTTGAAGTGGGTCAAAACACCAGCGTCGGTAGCATAAATTTCAGTGCCACAATCCGTCTGCCGCGTAGCCGTCACTGCTCTCGCCGTTCTTGTCCAAAAAGATTAGCTACCAAACGGTACCCAGCTTTATGGTGCGAATCGTAGCGAAGCCAGTGCGAACACACACACACACACACTACACACCATTTAATGACCGTCCCTTTCTCTTCGACGAACAGGGCGAATTCTGGGCTGAGATTTTCATTTCAATTTTATTTGCCACACTTTTCCTCTTCGCCACGACGCCAATCTTAGTGCTGCTCGATTGCACTGCAGCTGGGGAAACACACACATTAATTACACATCTTCTATCACCACCAGTACCATCTTCTTCGGAAGTCAGATGGGATAGTTCTGGGCATCTTCTGTTTTGTCCAACGGTATAGGGGTGAAATTCATTTGCTCCTTTTCTACCCATTCCCACTGCCGGAGATATAAAATCATCGAACACCGAGCTTCCCGGTGGATTTGCCGTTCGAATTGGTTCAATATTTGAGACGTCAAAGGACTCTCTATCCTGCTCTCCCTTTCATCCGATCCAGCCCGATGTTTGCACTCGACCACGGCCACGATGACGATGGCGCACACGAAATTTATTATATTAATTCCGAAAAATGAAAATAGCACCATTTATAACACCACTCGATATAAATAAGCCAAACCTAAAGGTCTGGACGTGAAGCGGGTGGGAAGCACAGTGGCACAGCGACTGCGGGATATTGGTAGCGACTTTTATCACTCACTAAAACTGTGCTGTCTCCATCCTTTTCTACTCCTTGGCGGGCGCATTGTCTTGGTGCGAGGTGCGGGCGAGAAAGTGTTCGGGGGGGGGGGGGGGGAAGCAAAATGTACTTTATAAAAGTGTCAAGTGCTGGAATTCCAAGCGCCCAAGCCTTCTTCCGAAACTAGGCTCCAGGAGTAGAAGGTGAAGAGTGTGTGTCTCTGTGCGGGTGTGTGTGTGTGTGTGTGTGTGAAGAGCCCAGTGGTAAAGGTAGCTATTATTCTTGTAGCTCATAAAAATTAAACCAAACCTAGAAGTGTACTACGAACGACGGCACACGCTACTACGACGCTCTTGTCCCCAGTCCAGGCGTTGGATAACTGGTCAGATTTTCGGGGCTAGCCCACAAAAGCAGCAGACCGCCTCCTCGTCCGCCTCATCCTTTTGTGCTGCTTTAATTAAAATCGTAAAGAACAACACGCGCGACGCTGCTTCCGGTCTTCCGGTGCTGGAATGCGCGCCTTTGCCCGAGATGGACTTACCCGCAACTATGTGGACCAGTCGTCTCCGTGTCCCCCTTCCCTATCAGACAACTTCTGACGACTTCTGACGACTTGCTGTTGGACGACTTCTGGTGAAAACTCTTTAAACTGCTCTTCCCGTGTCTCTGTCCCGCTGTCCCTCCAAAGTCTCCAAAGTCGGCATGTAGTCGGGGGTAGTAACATGTACATGCCGAAAAGGGTAGCCACCATCCCACTCCTCTCCTTCTCCCCTTAAACCGAACCGCCGAACCAAAGAAATCTAATTAAATTCATTAAATTAGCTGTGATGAGATAATAATTTTTAATTCTTCGCCTATTTCTTCTTCCTCCTCCTCCTAACTCCTGCTCCTCCATCCCAACCCAACGCTGTGCCTTTCTTTTACTCGTGCCGCTCCTGCTCCTCGTCCCCGTTTTTTGACTCCATCTCTGTTCCTCGCTGCGCTAAATTATGTCTGTGTGTCCTTATCGACTATCACCACCACCAAAATGCTCAACGCTGCTTGGACCCTCTCTCTTTCACACACTCTGTGTCCTACTTTTACCTCCGTAAAATGCTTATGCCCGTTACTCAACCATCCTTTCATCACCACCCGTGTCACCGTCATCTACACACTCCTTCCTTCTCACATACACACACACACACGCACACACATCTACATCTAGATTCCGAAGCGGGAGAATCGGACGGCACCACGCAGGACATCCTTACATGCGGGTCGTGCCAGAAAACGTTCGCCCTCTCCGACATCGTGCGCTTCATCCAGCACAAAGTGTTCCAGTGCAACAAGGAAAACTATGGCCAGTGCTTCACGCAAGGTAAGCAGAGCGGGGAGACCCCTGCCGGACACACGTCCAGCCCGTGTGTCCATCAAAAACCCGTCCGGATTTTTCCCACTGTTCTGTTTCGGCTAACGCGCACACACACACACTCTTCTCTTCACTTTTCGTCCACGATTTGCTCGGTTGATCCACGGCGAACGGACGTTGCCTTCCACGCGGCATTGTTTCACGCGGCACTACTAGCGGGCGGCGGTACCGATCGTGACTCGGACGATGGCCGGCGATTACTGCTGACGGGCAACACGAGCAGCATCGCGACGAGACGTGCCTCCATGCCGAACGTGTCCTGCCGGGCAGGGAAGCAGACCATCACCACCGCCAGCGCGACGTACGACGACCGGGTCCACACACCGCCCCCGACCAGCCCGGCCGAGCTGCTGCGGGACGGTGCGTCCAGCACACCGAAACACCCAGGCGATGGTGAGTATACCCCACCCGTGTACTTGGTTCGATTTGGTTTTCCTTTCTTTTAATGCTTTCGTTGTTGCTTTTGTTGCTCATTTAAAGTTAGACTTTGTTTTTGTACTTCGGTTTTTGTTTTTTTTTTTCACAAAACATGTGTTGCGCCCTTTTAGCCTTCCTTTTGCTGCCTTGGGTTGGATTCAAGCTCTCTTTCTTTGCCTTATTATTTCATGTGCACATCTTCAGTTTGTTGTGGTCCCCGTATCAAATAAAATTTCCTTCCTTAAAAAGTATTTCATTTTAGCGTTCAAGTAGCCCTGTCCTGCCCTGCCATGCCTGCCTTCCCACTGACCACCATCCCACACACATTGCCTGGCTTGTGTCCGGGGCCTGTTTCTTTCCCCAAATAGTTTCAGTACAGAAGTAAAAAGTTTAGGTTTTAAAAGACAGCAAATCAAACCGTTGATTCAATTGTGGTCGTGTGCGTGTGTGTGTGTGTTTTGTTTTGTGTTGTTTTTTTTTTTTTGTTTATCCAATTTGCGCTAACCGAGTTAACTAACTGCTCTTTCTTGGTTTTTCTAGCGAGCGCCACAGAGACACCGCGAGATGCTTTCTATTTCTTCTCTTTATCTCTCTCTCTCTCTTTCTATACTCTCTATCTATTGTTCTCTTTTTACCTTCTACTACATATATTCCCTTTTTCCATCTGCTTATTTGATCCCTCTTTGTCACTTTAAAATGTGATTTGATTGTGCGAATGTGTGTGTGTGTATATATTTGGAAATAAATAAATAATTACCTTAAGTGTTAAGTAGTTGCGGCCGTTGCTGGGCCGAATGATAAGCGAGCGAAACTGAATCGTGCCCTCTTTCCGAATGTACCATATTTTATCTGTTGAAATCAATTGTGGAAACAATTGCTATGTTTACGTGCTTTTTGTTCCCTCTTCTCGTTTTTACTTAGATTTTTTCTCTCTCTGTTTGTGTGTGTGTTTTTTTTTTTGTTACTAGACTAGTTTTGTGGGTTGTTGTGCTTTGTTTTCACTATTTACGCTTGTAGTGGTTTTACACATGACACTTAAAAACAAATGTATTTATGATTGTTTTTGTGTTGTTCCTCTCTCCAGAGCCAGAGAACGCGTCCACCCATTGCCCGTCGCGGGGAGCGAGCCCGCTCGGCTGCACCCTCAACGACGACCACCGCGACCAGAAACCGTCCGTCCGTGCGATCGAAATCAAGCAGGAGCGCATGGACATCGATCCGGCGTCGTGCGGCGAGGAGGAGTTCGTCAGCGTCCGGAAGCAACAGCCCCAGACGGTCGCCACCGCCCACCGGAACGGCTCGCACGATGCGTCCGAGTCGCCGAACCATACCGGTAAGTGGCCGTCACACAATTTTCAATTAAAGCTGGGCTAAACTGGGCTGCTGCATCAAAGGTGCTGCAGTGCTTT
Source organism: Anopheles melas (assembly GCA_000473525.2). Taxonomy (NCBI): domain Eukaryota; kingdom Metazoa; phylum Arthropoda; class Insecta; order Diptera; family Culicidae; genus Anopheles; species Anopheles melas. The sequence goes on along the minus strand of AXCO02006094.1, from coordinate 9,000 downwards.
GGAACGGGCTAGCTACGACAACCAGGTGCAGTGGTCAGCCTGCCTGGATGGACATGTGCGCATCCCCGAGGGCGATCGACGTGTGTGTGTGTGTTTTTTTATCTTGTCCACTTTGCGAAAAAAGGGCTGGCTGGTAATGCTGGTATGCAAACGAGGTTGGATTTGACCATCCAAACACAGACACACACACACACACAGGAACGTAGAGGAAAGAGAGAGAGAGCGAAAAAATGCAACTGCCCTCCCCATCCGGTCATATCAATTACGGTTGATTAATTATTCAACGCGCCCTGGCTTACACGAAGGGAGCCGCCTGATTTTATTTTTTTTCGCAACGTCCTCACAGCAGGCTTACCTGCCTGTTAGATGACCTAACACAGTGGTTGTGTATGTGGGCAGATGTCCTTTACCTTTGCCCCTTGTACGAGGTGCACTGAACCGAATCACTGCAAAACACTTGATGCAGAATGCAGTCCGAACGCGGTGGCAGCGGTAGTAAAGCGAAACATTAAGTGGCGTTAATGCGTTCTGGTCATCTGCACTGCGATTGGAAGGGTGATAAGAAGGTCCTCTCGTACCTACAGGGATGAATGAGGGGGGAGCAAAAAATCGATTCCAACACACACACACACACATATACTCACACATAGAGCAGGGCAAGAACAATTCCAGCAGAACACCAACGTGGATGACCGTGGTGGTGGTTCATTGTGTGCCGGGGCTATTGAAAGTGTCACGATTCTGAGATCGTGTCCACTCCACGGTCCCGAACGTGCCCGGCCAGACCCGTCGAGAGGGCCCGTTGTTCGCCTTCGAGTGGGCCTACTTTTGCATGTTCAGCTTCCCATCCCTTCCTGTGCACGGTCCTACCGTGTACAGGAAGTAATCCGACCGCTTGCCCCTAATGTCATGTCCGAGCTTCGGGCCCGTCGTAGGTGGGCATTACGGGAGCGTCCTATATGGTGGACGAGTTTTTTTTTTCGTCATTTCCTTTAATTCTTCACTCACCTTTTCGAGTTCTAGACCGCTTGCTAAACCTGCCTGTACGTGTGTGTGTATTTACTGTTTGTTGTTCAGCTAAACCCTCACTGACTCGTATGTAAAACGTTGGGATAATAGCAACAGAAGGCCTAACCGGAAGGACAGTAAGTTCCGTTTTGCCGCCCGATGCACCCACTCACTACCTCGCTCAGGCTGGTGGCTTAGTCTTTGATGGTTTTTTGTTGTTGCTAGTAACTGCAACATACAAGGGGTTAACTGGCCTCCGTCTCAATGACGCTGGACGGAGGAGACTGTTGCGATGGGCCAGATTTCACCCTTCGCAAGGGTTGGTGCTGAGTCACGGAAGTTGACCACTGTGCTACTCGAGAATTTGTTTGAGACAAACGGTCCAACAGTGTCTTGTTTTGTCGCGCACTCCGGCCGGGCAAAAAAGAGGAAGTATCGTTTCGTGTTCCTTGCTGCCCCCAGCTTTTTCTTGGTGACTTCTTGGGGAACTGGCGGCAGCATTTTGTTTGTCCAGCAGCGTTCTTTATGGCGTTCTATTTTATTGCGCTTGCCGAAGCAATATCTTGTTGTTGTCTAGGCTGACCCTCCCTCTCTCTCTCTCTCTCTCTTTCTCTCTCTCTCTCTTTCTCTCTCTCTCTCTCTCTCACACACACACACACATACGCTCTGAGATTCAGATGGCTTCCGGTCGTCATTTTCAACTTCACACAAACCCCCACCGCAGGGAGTCTGTCCCATTCACCAGTTCACTGTTGTTGGAGCATTGTTTCCGGCTCCCTTGCCCACCCTAAAAAAGGGTTTTTTAGTCCATTCGCTTGGCCAGCAGCACCGTATGCTACACGCTCCATCGTCCTCGGTTCCGGTTGCAATGCGTGTGTGTGTGTGTGTGTGCTTGTCTGTGCCCGTTATTGTCCTGCGGTTTTTGTGGTTCCACTCCTTCTCTCTCTCTTTCTAGTGTCCATATCCTGCTGGCACCGTACCAACCCAGACAGTGTTGGCAGTGTGTCGTGAAGAAGCGTTTGGACCGTTTTTTTTTGTCATTCGCCTACTTTGATTTGCATGCTTGGAGCACGCGGTGGAAAGTCTTGCATGATTTGTTACTTTTGTGCTCAGTGTGCTGTGCTCCGGTGGAAGGCCGCACGAGCACATGCTGGACATTTAACACCACAGCATCCGCCGCAGTTCAGTGCGCTCGGTTCAATTCCCCCACCCCCTCATTCACTTGCTGCCTCCACTGCCACGATGGATGTCTTGAAAGGAGGCCAGCTTCTCCGACCGACCAAGTGCACAATGTAATGCGTCCCACGGTGACGCATCTCCGCGTGAAATCCTATTCCGTGGACTAGCTCTATCCTCTAAACTCCCACTTCACCTTAATGGAAATGGCAATAAGAAGCTAGCAACTCCGGCTAAGCCGAGCTCTTCACCCTTTTATTCAAAGATCTTTCAACGTCTTCAATTCCAAGCTCCATTTCCAATCCTTTTTATTCCATCGGTGGTAGTGGACTATTCCCAAACTCAAAGGGTAGCTAGACGGGTTGGGTGTAGCAGGTACACCGGAAGGGAAATTAAAATGTCAATATTAGCCTCCCCCGCCGCGTCTGGTGTGGCCTGGCGTCCCGCCAGGTTATCGAATCGGATGGACAGACGGATGACGTCATGTGTCACGGACAGCAGCAGCAGCAGCGGCAGCTCGGTGTTGTCGCCCGGCCAAAGCGATGACGGGCGGTTCCATTCTGGTCCAACCCGGATCCAAAGGACGGTAGCATGATAAGACGCACCAGCTCACCATCTGCGCTTGACAGACCCGGAGCGACTGCGACCACCATATGGGCGGGCACTGCCGCGGTAATCCTTCTCCTCGGCAGCAGCAGATAATCCTTTCTTTCTTTGACGATATTTGTTTTCCTAACTCACTGGTGCTTCTGCAGACGGAATTGGTTATATCCGGGTACGATGGGTCCGGATGGGGGAGGACCTGATTGACAAACTCCCAGCTCGCGCGTAATTGATACCGCTCGCTGGTGCGTCTTTCACTCGCGTGAAAAAGGATTACGTACGCCGGTGGCAAGCAGGTTCCATTTCACTCGACGGCGAAGCATCCGATTGACACTGCGGAAATCAATCCGATTGCCCGGCTCTAGGTGTGAGCGACGGCTCCTTACGCAACAAACCTGCGGCCTTACTGTGCCACCGTATGGTCACACATTACGTTCTCGTTTGCCACACACAAACACACGCTTTTCGTTGCTTGCTTGCTGTGCGGTACTGAAATAAGAAGAAAGATCGAACGACCTCAACCGTTCCCGACCGGTGCAGCATGCGAACACACAAATGGAACAAAGGGCCACCACGCACTGCTGCTGCAAAAGGGGTAGTTTCGGGCAAATGACGCAGCATCTGGCTGCATAAATTTACCACCCCTTCATCCCGTAACGCTTCTCCTCCGCAACCGTTACGCGCGCGCTACCATCATCTCCCCGAGATCATCGTCACGTCACAGCGAGACCCTGCCGCGTAGATCCGGGCGCATTCAAAAACTGCAACGAACTCCGGGGACTGTATGCAACAGCGACTGTGTTGAGGGTTCAAAGGGGTTCAGTTTTTTTGTTCTTCTTCTTCTTCTTCTACGTTATTCAACCGATTTGGTGGACAGGAAAAATTTCACTTTCAAACAAAAGATCCCAGCCGTGCGTTCGTGCGCGTTAGGATGCTCGTGAAAGTGTCCCGAGGCCGCACAAAACGCTCTAACCCATTTATTAACCTTCATTTGTCGTTGATCTTTGCCGTGTTTTTGTACGTGTGTGTGTGTGTGTGTGTTGCATCCTCCACTGGCCCTATGAAAAAGGGGGTTACCGTTCCCGGAGGTCCTTTTTCCGGTAGCACAGATGATCGCACCGGGTGGTTGTTGGAGGCAGCGTGAAAGCGAGCCGAAATTTAAAAAGAAAACACACAACTCGAACAGTTAATTGATTTATTAAACTCACATTTTAAACATAAAATAAAACATTTAAAACAAATACACCCAGCAATGCTGTTTATTTTCGAAAAAGGGTTAATTAAAACACACGCATATACACACACACTTACACAGTGCCATTCATACCAGCGACTAATAAAACAGCGAGTTCACAGCGCTAAAGGTGCTTCGGGTTTTTTTATTAAATTTCCTTTCCGTGCTTTTTTTTTGTGCTCTGCCCTCTACGTGGCAGGAAGAACAGCCGCCAAACGAAAGTGAACGTGTGCCCCGAAGCAGGAAGCACACGGAGGAAGCACCTTCTAGGATACGTCATAAAAAGCTAGATGAAAAAATAACGCCTATTCCCTTCAACAACAACAAAAAAAACCAACACAGATCGTCCGCCTAGCTTCACGGTTGACATAAATATTAAAGCCATGTAGCCGCGCGCACGGCGCACTTATGTTAATTATCCGCCGATGGTATAACCTTTCCCGTCACCGCTCGCCTCTCCGAAATCCAAAACCAAAACAACAGCCAGAGGGGGAGAGAGAGAGAGAGAGAGAGAGAGAGAGAGAGAGAGAGTAAAAAGGAAAAACCAAACGTTCGCTCGTGCCATCGTGGCCGTCACGAGCCCGGTCGGATGTTCTCGCGCTGAAATTAGGCAGCAAGCGGGCAGCTCATCACACCGTCCGTTCACGTCTTTGCGCCTTGATTTCCAATCCATCCTGTCGTTCTTGTGAGCGGTTTTTTGTCTGTCCTTCTCGATTAAAAAGGGGTTTTTTTTTACTCTGTATTCCCACTTTATTCCCTTCCACGATCGCTTCCGTTTCGGACCATACTTCTTCATGCTCCTGTGGTACGTACGGATAAATGGGTTGACAATTAAACATCCGCCCGAGCGGCCCCCGGGGCAGCCATCGTCGTTAAGATCGGGACGGCCGCATCGGATGTGGTGTTGAAAATGAATCTCCACTTCCGCTTTGGACGATGGATTTGATCACCCAGCCGATGGGTTGGGTGGAGCATAAATCGACGCCCTTGCCCGTTTTTTCATTCTTTCCTTTGCTCGAAGCAACACCATAAGCAACCTTTCTAAGCTGATAATGGGTTTTTTTTTCGTTTTCTGTTGCTACTGTTGTATTCCTCTCCCTACACTCTCGACGGTGACGGAAAATGGTAGTAAAAATTCAACCCTTAACACCGTCACGGTGTCCATTTGAAAATGGGAACTCACTGGGGCAGGGTGTTGACCATTGTAAACGACTCCTTCGCTCCTTCTTCTCCCTTTTGCTGAACTACTTAAACCCATCTACCCTTTTCGAACGGAACGGAAGGAGGAGTGTTACCGGAAGTGATAACAATTTTTCGTCCTTCGGTTGAGATTAAAGGCTTACCACCCCCCCCCCTCCCCCCCTTGAAGGACGACAGAAAAAGGGGTTCGAAATGGTCAGATTTTTTCCTAACCGATTCCTTTTTTTGAGGGTGCGTGTGTTAAACTCGGATATGTAAATCAAACCCCGCGCCAAAAAGGGACGTAAAAACGTGACTACTCAAGACAAAACCCCACCCCAAAGGGGGGGGATGGTTCCGTTCCCCACTCCATGCCTACCCGGGCTGAGCCTTTCCCTCCCGGGGTTTTCTTCCCGATCTGTGTGATTGGCAAAGTGACCGGATTGTGGTTACGATGTGTGATTTATGCGTTTAACCCATCAGGTAGCCTCCCAAAAAAAGAAGCAGGGACTAAGAAGGAAAGGAAGTAAGAAGCTTATCCCATTTGCTTCATGAGCTCCAAACACAGGCTGCTTGGTGTTGGTATTTTGGGAAATGTGAATAAAATATTACCCCTTTTGGAGAAGTAATGGTAAAGTTTCATCAGCTGAGTCTATATATCTTTTCCCAAAAAAACACTTTCACTTTCCACTCTCGCTCTTGTATCCTTTCGCTCGAGCATTCCTTTACATCGCTGGGGAATGAAAGCGAAACGAACGGAAGGACATATGTTGGGTGACGATCTGGCAATAAATATCACTTCAAAGAATCAGATGGTCTAACGATCGCGAGAAAAAGGCTAAAAAAGGATAAAGGATCTTGTTGTAGTGTAGGTTTTTTTCTCTCCCGATCTTCACCTCCGATCTACCTTTTTGATTAATGCGCGTAACTTCACGGGGGCGTTTCTCTTACATTCCTGACAAGTAGAAAAAAAACAGATCATTATCGCCTCATCCTTCTTCTTGCTTGCCTTACTGACATCCTTAACCGACAACAGCTCGATCGTTAGCAGGAGGCCATTAAAAAAAGATCGATTTATTTATCAAATACACCCTACTGTTTACGGTGGGAGGTGTATCCTGATTTATTTTTTACTCCCCCCCCCATCTTTCACTTTCATTATTCGCTCCCTTCTGCTGCTTATCAACCCCTTTTTTGCTCTGCTCCACTCCACTTCAGTTTGATCAGTTGCTTTCGATTTCGTTCCCAGTTGCGCTGCAGGCGTTTTGTTGGTCCAGCTGGCACGCGGTGTTCGGTGTTGTATACTATCTGAACTGGCGGCCTGTGCTCAACTAAAAAAAAAATAAAAATAGGGACCTAACAGGGATCTCCTTTTTTTCTATACCCTTTTACCGAGGCTCGTGCGTAACACACGCACGAGACCCGGGCGCATCACTTTCATTGCGCAAGCAAGCCGGCAAGCAGGCAAAGGGGTTTGGCTTCATTTGAATTCCGAAGAAGAACCGGATCACCTGGCCCGTTTCCGCCGCACGTGGCTTGCCGTTGCCGTGTTGGTGAGCGAGTGCGCGCGTGCTCGCGTGCTCGTTCAAGTGCACGCTTTCGTTAGGACCCGGGAGGATCGCTTTAGGACCAGTTTTTGTTTTTGTGTATTCTTTTTTCAAAAGTAAGGGTGCTTCTTTGCCTTTGTCTTATCTGGTTGTTCTTGCCTGCCGAACGGAAGCGAAAGTAGATGAACCAAGCAAAAAAAAGGAAAGGATAAATTTGAATGAAAAACCCTCCAGGAAGGTGTTGATGTGGTCGGCATTTAAACCCTTTCAGTTCTGGTTTTTTTTATTACCATAAAACACAAAAACGAGTGAAACAACACAAGGAGAGTACCTAGAAGATGCGTCACAAAAAAGGGGACCATGTTTAGGGGTCGGCCATGTTTGTAGCTACCGTAGACTGCATCAACACACCTCGTCTGGGATGCATTTTTCATCTCTCTGCTGGTGATGGTGGGTCGGGTGGGTTCCACAATCTGTCACCCGATTGTCACAGCTTGCCGTGCCGAGTGTGGTGATTGGCCTTCTTTAGTTCGATGTGTGTATGTGTGTCTGTATACCCAGCTGTATTGACTGGCTGAGTGGGGAACGCATCCTAAATACCATCACATCGTCACCGTCCCGCCCAACTGCACGTTTCATCCCTTCGCCTGAAGGGCACAATCAATGCAAAGATTCCGCGCCAAACACACACTCTCCTCCTGTGTGGTTGTTTGTGTGGCCGTGAGGCCGCCCGTGCCCGTGCGTGTGGGCGGCATGCCTAAAGGTCTCGCGTCTCGGCACCGTCTCCACACGCGCGCCTTGTGTTTGTTCATTAATCTCGGCGCGATGCGGCAACGGATGATTGTCGGGTCGACGGTGCGACGACGGGCACACCTTCAAAATCAAACTACGCGGTATGCAACAACGCGATGCACCGAATGCGCCCGGAGAGTGCGGGAATTGCGGGTGTTTTGCACGCGCTCGATCGAACCCGGGCACGATGGTGTGATGCCGTCGACATTAGCGGCCAGCCCAATGGGAAAGGTACGATCCTGTGCGTGATGACAGCAGTGTGGACAACCGTCCGTGGGGGGGGGGGGGGGGCTGGAAAAGAACCGGAAAAGAACAATGCCCAACAATTCCCCATGGGGAAATTGCGCCCGAGAAGACGCCGTAATTGCAGGGTTTGCTGTTTGGGCTGTTTGCAGACCGGGGCGTGTACGCGTGGATGTCTCACTTGCCGATGTCGATCCCGGGTGGGAAGAGGTGATTAATTGTCAATCGCGTTCGGTGTTCGGTTTTGTTGGCCTACGATCACAGGATCGTGGTCGGTACGGGAACGGTCATTCTCTGGTGCCGACGAACGATCTACGTAGGCGAACAATGTCATCATTGTTTCATAATTTTATTCCACCTTTTATTGGTTTGGAATGCTTTTCTGCGCTCTTCCGGACACTGGAGACAGCACCCATCATCCTCTCCCGCCTGCCCATTGACATTAGTAACGCGTCCTCCTTCCGAATGGCTATCACTTCCTCCACCGAATCAAACTAGAACCCTCCCTCCCCCCCCTTTCCCTTGGTCCAGACGATTAGCCATGATAAATGAAGTGAGAATCGTGTCAAATTTTGAAGCTTTAAAGCAATCATAAAAACTTGTCGAAATTGGAAAATTTCACTCCCAAAAAGAGGAACCAAAAAACCAATAACATGTGTGGCGCACCTTTTCTCTTTGGGTGACTTTAAAAAAACATGGGCTGAGGGGGAAAAAAACACACATACAACAACCCTCCCGAAACGTGCGCTACGTGCCCGGAATGATGGCCGGTGTAAATGTGTCAAAAAGCGCACAAACCTCTATGCGCTGATTAAGTCTCGTCGTCAGGACAATGCAATAAATGTTTAGCACAAAAACCTTTGCGGTACGATAAATTTATCATGTCTCGTAGCGAAAGTGATTATCGAACTGGGCGCCGTTTCTGTGGGCCGGGGATCGTTCCGCGCTACGGTCAATTACGGTTACGGTTGTTTTGCTCAAATCACCGCAGAACCGAGCAGAATTCACTTACAAGGCTGACAACTGGCCGTCGTTGCGTGTATGTGTTTTTTATCCCCTTTTGAGATGTTCCCTCTGTCCACAAGTCCATCGAGGATGTGTACTTTGTCACTGTAAAATCGAAAAAAAAAACGGGGGCGAAATGATTGCCTGCGTGGGTTGTGTGGCTTGCGATAATGCGTCTTGCTTCGTGGCCCCTTTGTGGGCTGTTGTTTTTTT
>KI920882.1:11443-25299 GCA_000473525.2 Anopheles melas | reverse complement strand
TGTTTTTTTTTTCGTGCTCCCCAATTACCATACCATCGTAAATATTTGCATCGTTCTCTATGGTCAACAAATTAATTCGGCTGCTTGGAAGCAAAACTTTCTCCTTCATTCTCTCTCTCTCTCTCTCTCTCTCTCTCTCTCTCTCTCTCTCTCTCTCTCGCACACTTCCTCCTTTTTATTCTTTTGGTTCCGTTTTGCCATTTGAACAAACTGCTCCACCGCACGCATCTACACTGGAAGGTTTTTATTATTTTCCTTCGTTTGAAGTTATAAAGGTACTGGGGCTGAAAAAACCCCGTTTCCATGAAGCGTAGCATAACCCGGCGAACGGTAACGGGTTTATTCGTTTGTGGGTTCCGGCTTTTGCATGAATTTTTAAATTCTCAATCAAAACTCTAACTAGACAAAAAAAGAAAATAAAGTAAAGGAAGTGAAACGGCACAAAAGTGAAAGGTAAAAAAGGGGCCCACACGTAAGGAAGCTTAGAATCGAACCTCCAAACATTGAGCAGCCTTTCTACAGCGTGGCGTGTAGCCATTAACGTTTTGCTGTTTTGCGCACCGTAAAAAGTGCGAAGCTGAGGCTTGGCTTAGAGGGTCCCTGTTCTTTAGCAACCCCGTACCGTCACCCACCAGCGGTCTGGGGTGTATTTCGAGCCAACACATTTTTCTTATAACACGCTCCCTTCCTTCCGAATCGAGCGGACTCGGAAATCGGATATCCGAATGAAACGCCTTTCAATAAGTGTATGTGTGTGGGTGTGTGGGTGTGGTGTGTGTGTGTGGGCCGGAAAAAGGCATTCCTGCTGCTGAAACTTCCCCACGGAAAAAGGGGGATTTTTGGGATCTCCCATTTCGCACGCCATACAACACCTGTTGGGTGCTTGAGAGAGTGCCTTTAGGGGAAGCAACAGCGACGAGCAAAACTTTTATTGGCTGAACGCACATACACACACACACACACACACACACAGCTGCATACCCTCTCAAAGGCATACCGCACCGTTTCACACCCTCCCAAAAAACTGTTGATATTTTATTCAACTCTTTCGTGAGGGTTGTAGTGGCCAAACAAAAAAAAACAACATCCCTCTGAAGTGGCAAAAGCTGAAGGATGTGTGATGTGGTGTAAAAGGATCCATGTGTATAATGTGTGCCATGATGATCGTATTGCCGGAGCCGAAGTGTGGAGTGAAGTTGGTGCAAAGTTTATTTTTGGTTTCCACTAGGATTAAAATGAGCACTTCAGCACCCGGGCTGTCCTAATGCGGGGTTTTTTTTTTTGGCGAAAAACATTCATCTTGCAGATGGAGAGTGTGAAGCGTGTGTGTTCGAAAAGCAGCTTAGCTTATCGACTTTACACTTAAACTAATTTCCCTAGCGCAACGGCAAAAACGCTACGGAGCGGCTCTACCACACTCATCGAACATCAATTTATAGATTGAACGACATGCGCAGGAGCGATTAAACTGGGGCATGCCCCCGGATGACAGGAGCGGAAAGGAGAGCACATAATGCCACGTCTGAGACGTTGCCAGAGCTCGACAGTTATGGCAGCTGTGATGTGCGAAGCGCACTAAGAACATCTTCTAACGAGTGCTCTGCTGCTCGGTAAGAACGTTTACATGGGCAGATGGAAATGGTAACCGATTCGCAGTCCATTTGCTTTTCCCCATCAATGATCCTCGGATCCTGGGACTGAGGTGGCGGATCCTTCTTTAGTATCCTATCATCCCTTTTCCTGGAGACAGGATGGTTCCCCATTTTTTTTTTGTGTGGTGTGCTACACCACCCGCATTGGGTGGCTTTGAGCTCTGCTCGCTACACATATTAGAAGGTGTCATCAGGTGGTAAAGGATTTTCCCGGTATCTTGGGCACCCTTCGCACCACCTGCCACGAAACGTGCTACAAACCGTGTGCCATTTGCTTAACACGAAGCCGCAGCCGGGGAGAGCGAATGGATAAACATATCATAACGGGAGCTTCTTTCTACACCCCATTGACGACTTTGTACGCGTGTGTTTGTGTGTATGTTTGTGTGTGGCGCTGGAAAGCGTACATGTTGTAATGCTTCTTTCCTATTCGTAGAACACAACTCCATCCTCACCCCACCCTATTTCCTGGTAGTAAAGTGCTAGATGACGTGTGCTGTTTCCCCCCCCCCCCACAGTTGGCGTTAGAGCGTAGGGCGAACACCACGTCAACGGTCAACACTACCTTGGGTGTGTATGTGTGTGTGTGCGTGTGTATGTGATAGTGTAATGTGTTTTCAGCGTGTGGGGACTGTCAAGAGTTTCTAGCGCTGTTGATTGCGAAAGCTTTCCTATCAGCGAACCGTTTCGATGCCGATGATGGGTTTAGTTGAGCGGGAAAAGTTTTGCATTAAACTTTAAATTCCGCCTGGTACAAACTGTAGCAGTCGTAGTCGTTTCCACGTCAAGCTCATTTTTCGCTTACAAATATGTAGCACGCGGATACGATGGGTTGAAACTGTCCATTCGATATAGTTTATGCTGTCATAATCCGTTTATAAGTTTCTTGGTACGATTGGTTAGATTGTTTTGTAAGATGAAGTGTGAAAAAGGGTTTTTTTTTGTTAAATAAGGAAATCATGGAAACAACTTAAGCTGGGTTAAAGAAAAGCTTGTCCAAAGAATGAGTTGCAGAAATCATTATTTTTGATTAAATCTTTACTTTAAACGTTTGCAGATATAACGAATGACCTGATGCATCCCAAACGTGCCCAACGCAGCGTGCGCCTCGTAGCGTCGTGTTAAGCGCTCTCTCTTGTACACTGCTAGGCGTGAGATCGAACCTCAACGTTGCCTAAAATCTTTTCGTTTAAATGAAAAGGCTTTTGATTCAGATCAGAAGAGAAGTGTATTTTCATTGCTCGCGTAACCCAATGAAAACTCCCGTTTTAAAGTTCCAGGACAATCAGTTTCAATTTCAGCTGCCAAAAATTAAACTGAACTGAACATAAAATAAATGAAAACTCGTTTGTGAGGAAATAAAGAGAAAACAGCGAGAGAGAGAGAAAAGAGGGCAAACTTTACTTCTTTACCTCCATCATTAATAATATTTTAATTTCATTCGCTTCGCACTTCAAAGCCCGAAATAATCAATTAAAGCCGGCTGTAAAAGTAAACGACACCACATTTCCTCGAGCAAAACCGGTGTCGTGTGAATTCCACGGCAAGCTACGACGACCAGTGCAACGGCGGCAAGCTTTGACTTTATACAACGGAAACGGCTATCGATTGCTGCTGCTGTAGTACACCGCATTTTCCTTACGTTCCTGTGCTTCCTGTGCCACAGTTTGTTGTTTTTTTCTTCTTTCGGTAAGCTGTGCGATTTCGAGTTCACTTTAGCAAGCAAGCAAGCAGCTAAAGTTTGTTGACGTTGCGTTGCTGGGCCAATGTGCCCAGGCCGGCACGCCGGCAGACGAAGTGTGCACGTGCACGGGATAGTGAGTGAGTAGTGGGGTGCGGTTGTAGTAATCGATTTTGCTTGGTCCAGAAAACCACGAAGTGGCAGGAAACCTTTCGGACGTAAAGTTGGCCACCACCGCCCAGCCCCCGCTTTGAAACACCCCCGCCCGGAACACGGGAACGTACTAGGGAAACCATAAAACGGCTCCGGTCCGTTGACGCTGGCCACGGCGTCCCTCCGTCCGTGGGGCGGTTGTGCCAATAATTTTGCCACATCTCGTGCGCGCCCCGTTGTTTCCTCCTCTCCCCCCCCTCCCCTCCCCCATCGGACCGTTAATACCTAGAGCCCGACGAAGCGAATTAACTTTCTTTGCCGTTGGCTTGGTATAGCGAGAGGGGATCGTTTTTTTTTTCGCTTTTCAATTTGCTGCATTCGGGATTAAAAACACAATCATCGTGTAAAAATGATGAACATCCAATAGAATTCGTACCACCACGTAACGGTTTTGCTGCTTATTTGGCCAGTAAGAAGATTGGGATTTGGGTTCGATTTTGCCGATCCCGTCCCTCCAAGGGGGTTTCGACGGAAATGAATTCGTTCCTCGAGTTTGTGGATGGGAGGTAGGGCGTCTTATCGTAAGAAACCGTACAACAGTGGTTATTCAAATTTTGGGCAACCGGATTATAGTGGTAACGAGTTGTAAGCTGTAGAACATTTTTTTATGTAATTTACTGTTTTGCTTCCCGTATGGAGCTTTGAAGAAGGAAGCAGGCTGTATTTTACAACTATGACCACCGTCCAACGTTACATAGCAACGGTTTAAAAAGCGCAAAAGTGACCACTTGAAAAGAAAAAGGGTAAAAAAGGGCTTTCAGTGTTCCACGCGGTGTTCTTGTGGGTCATGTTTTTCGGTGTCACTGCATTTTCTTGCTGCAATTTATTTTCTCCTTTCTCTCTCTCTCCCTCTCTCCGTCTCTCTCTCTCTCTCTCTCTCTCTCCCTTCTTCGCAGACAAAAGTCGAAAAATCCGCGCCATGACATGTGCACGTCCCGGCTGACAAACGACGTAACTTCGTCGCTGTCCGTCTTCAAGATGGAGAAGGTTTTTTGTTGCTGTTGCTTCAACTCCTTTTCACTTTGCAATCCGTTCGGTGTTTAGCTCGTTTTTTTTTTTGCTCAACGGCACCTCCGTTGTGGCACTTGCCGAGCACTTCGAGTTGGTTCCTTATTGAATTTGAAACGATATACAAATCACCGGTCCGGGTGGAGCATCTGCACTTCCATTTTCCCCGACTTCTGGGCGGCGGGGGCAAGATTCTACTGCAATACGATTATGCTACCAGTGCCGGGCTAACCGGTTTCGTGACTGAGGGAAACTCTTTTGCACAAACACACACACACACACACACACACACACACACACACACACAGTACGAAAGGATAGAACAGCAAACGCCTAGCCAAGGTTTCATTCTTTCTTCCCCTCAGCCATGCGGCTGTGTATTTGGTGCAGAAAGCTTGAACACTACTTGAAGTTTAATTTAAAATGGCAAGCTATTTATAGCAACTGCTGCCAGGCCTACGGTGGCCGGAAGCGGTGGGACAATCCACGGTATAATCATTGCACCATCATCATCGTTACACCCCTTCAAGTTCCCCCTGAAGGTGGCCGTCGCCGAAGGCGGGCCGACGCTTTTGCTTTTAGTGAATGTTGCGTTCACAGTTTTCTATGGAAATTTATTTCCCGACAGGACCCGGTGAAAGCCGTTAGTGCGAGCGATAGAAGTGGTAAAAGGGCAAGATATTGGTTTCAATATGCTGTGACGATTTGCATGATTGTAATCATTTTTTGGAATGCATTTAAAAAGTTATTCCAAGCAAAATTTAATTCAACTGCTCGAAAACTGCACCCAAACGTTTGTTTGTTTGTCGCCTTTCGTAGAACTTCACGAACACGAAGCGAGCCATTGAGGGACTCAAAATTCAAAGTGAATAAGATTACATTCGCAGTCGAAATTTGTATGCGCTTGGTTCGCAGCAAAAGCAAAAAACAGGCTTCCAAATTTATCAACAATCGAGTGTAATGATGATAGCGTGCTGGAGTGAAATTAAACATAACACGATTAGAATTATTTCGAAGCTAATTTGCCGTGGGGGGTTTCGCGGGGGTTATCGCATTTCAGCATGCAGCACTTGCCCAGTTGTTGCCAGGCTCTCTTGCAAAAATATAATACTTGCCATGTTTTAACACCCTCCATTTCCTCCCCCCCCCTCCAACCACCTGGTTGCAATTGAATTAACATCATCGCCAGGTTCCCGTCGCACCGAAAAAACAACACAATGATCCCGTGACACATCCAACAAACGGTTCGTACAATAGTTCCAATTCCACCCATTCGCCATCGGCTTGGGCACGGTCGAGACAGGCAGACCGTTTGCTACCGGGGCCACACCGTCTTGGCAAATTAGCTTCATCGCCCGGGAGCTTTCGTGACAGCGGAGCTAAATTGGCAAAATTTTTCCGAAGGTCAAACCCCTAAATTTACCTACAGCACGCTACCGCTTTCGACCCGCTTCGGGTTGTAGGACACACTGGTACGTTTGGCCGGGCGGGGTTATACTACCAACGGTAACTGTGAACGATGGTTGGGGTTGTTTTGACGGGCCAAATTGGAAAGAAAAAACAAAAGCAGAAAAGCGGAAGCGTGGTGTGTCCGATAGGAATGGTGCAAAGTTCTAATCTAAGTGGGCCGTCGCTTTCCAGCTCGCCATTTCCCCATTTAAGGTGGTTCTGCACCCAAACATCCGCTGGATTTCAGTTGTTTTGGGGATTGTTTTCCAAAAAGGAAACCAAGTCCGAAGCACGCTCTCAAGTGATCTCTGAGTGACAAATGACGGCAAATAAATAACTCTTCGCCACCACCACTACCAGCGTAGTCCCGAGGGCACTGTTTTCGCGGCTCGAACACTTTTATTCGCGAAGCAAACGCTTAACCGGGCGCTAAAGGGTGATGGTGTGCAAAGGTAATAGAATTAATTAACGCCATCGGGAGGAGCGATGGTTGGCTGTCGTGAGGCGAAGAGCGAAAGCGAATATCGATAAATTACAGCAATTAAGCGGAAGCGCAATTTGCTGATTGTCCCCTCCCGACCTGTGTTCGGTTCGGGTGCGGAAGCATGCTTGGGATTTGGAGTTGGTTTTCTTTTTTTTTGTGTGGTAAGAGCATTTTTGTGGGCGATGAAATTGATTACACTTCTGCACTGCAAGCTCTAGAGTTGGGCGACACACGATGGAAGCAATTCGAGTAGTTCAGTTGTTGTCGTTCGGAACAATGCCACCCACCTGCTCCATGGGGAAGGGCAAGACAGTGTTGTGTCATTCCGTTGTGCAGTGTTAACTACCACCTTACTGTTGAAGTAGCAAATTGTTTCATTATCCTATCTCGGTTCACCGTTTACCCAGCGTTTAAAATGGTAAGATGGTGAGCATGGTGGTGGTGGTAGAGGATCTCGTTCCTTTACAAGTGACAGGGACGATAGACACCATCCCCGTAAGAAAAAGTGATTTAAACCTAGTAAACAAGTTTTTAATTGAATTTATGAAATTATTTTGCGATGAGCTGTGGTGGGCAACCACCGAGGTCGAAAGGCAAGTGGCGCTCGGAAGCGGGCAGCATGTTGTACGGTTTCTTACGGTGGCGTACGCGTTTGGAGCTTTGCAAGTTGATATAAGAACACAAATAGAGGAAACGAGCAGAAACTTGAGTATTGAAATAGTTTTATAAATGAATCTGTACACAAATGAGATTGTGCAGAAATTCTGTACTGTTTAATTAAACTGATTTCAATTTCAATATCTTTTGAACGTTTCTGTCGAGCAGAATAATGTCATGCCCTGCCCTAGAAGCTTACAATCCGCCTGCAGTACGTACACTGTTCTTAAGCATTTATCAGGAAACATGAAAACGATCCACTCAAAACCCATAACACCCCAAAAGCACCATCCACCATCGCCACCAAGGCAACGAAAAAGGGAGCAAATGTCGGCCAGTTTCCGAACCGGTTAAGGTCGACTCCGGAGCCGTCCGGGCGTACTCAACAGCTGTATGTAAATCTCCTCCCGAAGCTCCAAAGCGCACGGCATCTTCCCGGTTCCGAAATAATCGATATTTTTAATTAAATTTCTTAAACCCCAATCCATCGGTGAGCGGTGTTGGCGGTTGCCGTGATTGACATTCGACCTCAGCGGGATATGTACATTGTCGTGCGGATCGGGATCGGGCGCGACGTTTTGGGGATTGCAGTGGGATTTGGGAGGAGTGATTTGGTAATTGGAAAAAAAAACGGAAGAGCGAGCACTGTCTTGCCAAAGCGAAAAGGGAAGGGAAGAATGTGATAGGAGCTTTTAAATTTGATGTCTCCGCAAGATTCGCGTGGAGCAGGACGCCGATCGGCGTTTGCATCTTGGAGAAATTGGGTCGAGATCGGTTGGGATGGCCTTATTTTTGGACGCTATTTTAGAAACCGGTTCAACAGCTGATTTGAAGGGAATAGGTTGGGCAGAAGAAAAAAAACAACACCGGAAAGGAATGAAAAGGTGGTTAAAATTTCGATCGATGCCTTCATGACGTTAATTTTATTACTGTTTCGTCCAATAAAGCTTGACGAAATATTGCATTGCACCGCTATGCAAATAAAGCTCAAAGGAACAAACGATTTGCAGCTGATTGCAGCAATAATTGTAAATTATTTTCACATTTACCTTTATTCCTGCGACCAATGCCACATCAAGAGGGGGAAACAGGTGGATAATTACCATACAGTGCCGTCGCATTAGCATCCTGGCGATCACTATCGTACGCGCCTCCCTCGCTCCTTGCGGAAAAGTGCAGTATTCTATTGCCAGTGCTGCGGTAACAATCGCACAAGCTGCCCTACTTTACTTACGCTATCTAATACCACACTGCACAGAGCACAGCCCGTGCCAGTTGCCGTACTACACGGACCGGGCCCGGCAGACACTGTATCGGTATCATTGCGCCCGCCTTACGGGTGGCAATAAAACTCAATTATGTGAGGCCACTGAGCAGCGGAACAGGGCGCAGCACCGAAATTAGGGAAACGAGAAGACAGCAAGCCATCGAAAAAAAAAACCCTTACGGTCCAACCGAGCCACGGTGATGGTGCTAATTATACTCTTACGAAACCGTATTACATGCTTGCAGACGATAGCGAAACATCGGTGCGTGTAATGGGAGAAAGAAAGAATTTGGGGAAGCAATGTAACGTAAAAAAAAAGGAACTGTCCATTTCCCCTTTGTGGGTTAAGCTGAGCAGAGTGGCCCGGCACGGCTAACATACATAGTTAGTCCTTAGGCCGTCGGCAACGGAAAAAGAAACGATACCCCGTTCTTACGGAAAGGGGATCGAGAGTAAGAGAGAGAGAAAAAAAGCCTTAAAAAAGAAAACCGGATGAAAAAAGAGATAGGCCGCTCTTGCAGGAAACAAGGCACATCGGACAAAAGCATTAGTGGCAAGGGTAGAGCAGAGAGTAAACAAAACAAAAAACCTAAGGGGTTGTCCAGGTTCGAGAAACGATGGAAACAAAAACCTTGACTTGGAGATTTATTAGCATAACCGGGCGTAACGAAGGTCGACCAGACTGCCGAAAATCGGCACCCGATCGTTTACCATAGGTGTGTGTGTGTGTGTGTTTCTAACCGGCCGCTCTTTTTTTCTACAAGGTTTGTGCACCAAGCAACATTCCACTGTAACGGGCCACTGACGAGCGGAACAGGAACAGAATAAAATAATGACGCTTTTGCGTTCCGTGGCAAAGGTTACGAGAATGCGAACCGAAAAAGAAAAATAAAAGAAAACATGTGGACTAATAGTTACCCACAGCGAGGGAAGAGCTTTTGTTCGTTTTTTTTTCGTGGAAAAGGGCACGAAACAAGGCTGCTTCTGGTTTTGGTGCTGCGAGGAAATCTTGATTTCGGCCAGTGCGCGATAATGCAGCCCGTTCAATGCAGCAGGCGGAATTTGTGAATGTGCTGAATAAATTTGGTGCAAATTACACAGTGAGAAGGAGCGTGGTACAGGCTTAGATCCGATAAAACACGACTGCAGCAATATATTACGTATTTATGGCCGTAAAGTAAGGCACATTTGTTTTGTTTTACAATTTTCAGAAGGTTATCAAATGAGTCGAAAAGAGAATGTTGAATTTTAGCGAAGCTTTAGTCTTGCATTAGCTTATTGCAGTGTAAAGTTTTCAACCAAAAAGTTGTGTGCATAAAAATTATTTAGTACTTAAAATTTATTACAATAGAAACTATGGAAAAAAGCTAAATTATGAATGATAAACTATTGACAACAGACCTATTGAATGATGGATTAAAAAAGAAAACAGCATCGAAAAGAAGAAGAAAAAGAAGAAGAAGAAGAAGAAAAGTAGACAAATATGAAAAAGAAGAAAAAGAATGGAAGAGAAAAAAACATAAAGAAACACAGAAAGATAAAAAATGAAAGTACAAAAAGAGGAGTAAAAATTACAAAAAATGCTAAAAAATTAAATAAACAATAAAAAAGAAGAAATAATAGAAGTATAAGAAGAAGTATAATAAATAGCAGTAAACAAAGAAAAGGATATGCAAAAGAAAGGAGACAATAGAGTAAGGTTTAAGTTTCTCTGAAGCGATGATATTTAATAGTCGATGTTGATAACAGTGTTGATTGAAAATTTATCTTTAAAATGTGTTCTTATAGAAAAACGATCATTCCTCCCCTTCAAAAGAACTGGAAGCAATTAAGAAAGATCTTCGTAACAGATAACACTCATGCGCTGTCGCTAAAAATAGAACTCATTTCTAGCATTCAGCTTCTCCATCCCAGCGCGTAAAAGTTGGATGTCACACGAACAATAGATTTTCGCTTTTCTAATTTGTACCGCCAGTGCCACCAGTACAACAGTTATCGTTGTCGTGGTGGAGAAAACTTTCCCAAAACTTCGCCAGCGATTTGTGCGATTGCCGTGTGCGCCAACATGCGCCCACTGTGCCGGGCATCCATCAAGCACCTCCCAGTCAATGTCAGTGAAGGGTTCAATCAAACAGCGAGCATCCGACACGCAAATGCGTTGCGTGCGAAACTTTGCTGGCATCGGGGTGGACTTGGTCGGTAGATAAAACCAAGAACAAAACAAAAAAAAAGGCCTTCTCTCTTATCCCTCGCCCGGGCTATTATTTCAGCCCGCTTGGAGCAACAACACAGCAACTTCAAGAAAGAATGGACGAATGCGCTTCTGCGATAAACCCTCCCCAAGGCAGGGAGAATAGAATGTCAGAAGCACATCGCTGCCCAGGGTGCAAGAATTGTTCACGGTCGGTTAGGCGCTGTGGAGCTGTGGAGGCAGGAGAAGCAATAACAGTGCCGTGTGCGTGTTACGACCGCCATCACTCGAGGCGTCAACGTGAAACGCACAATCTGTCGAGTGCGGGAGAGAGAGAGAGAGAAAGAGAGAGAGAGAGAGAGAGAGAGAGAGAGAGAGAGTTAAAAACAATATACAACCTACAAAAAGAAAGCCCATCCAACAACATCATGACCATTTGGCTTTGCCTTTCCATCATGTTTTGTATTTTGTTCTGCCTTGTACGTTATGGTCGTTGTGTACACGAGCGTTATGCCCGCAAGAGGAAGAGGACATGTGTGTCCTGCCGTCCGTTGGGAAGGTGGGGTTGTGTTTGAACCGTTCATCTGTCAAACGCTTCCACTAATAAGCTGCGAAGTGTGTCCGTCAGCCATATCTTTCGCTCGTCACCGATCCGTGGGAAAAGCGCACAACGACAGCACTACTACCATTGTTATGCGTCGGAGACAGCAAGAGAGCACAGAGCGAGAAAGGGGCATGTGAGGTCAGGAAAACTTGAAATACCGAGAGCAACCGAATTGTCTGTCAGTGAGACGTGTGCTCCTGGCTGTCATTAGTGAGCGATGCTGCTGTCGTTTTGACATGGAAAATAATTAAGGCCGCACGCATGGAAGGCACAGCAGACACACACATCAAGCCAACCGGCATGATTTAATGAGCGGCATGTTTGTAGTGTATGTGTATGTATGTAAGGGGATGCCCTCAAGTGCGTCGAATGTTCGGCATTCGGCTACAAGATTATGTGCTTGATTTATTGATGTTGTACGATGTATTTAAGAATCCAGTCAGAAGCAGCGTCCTGGTTGCGCGCAAGCTCACCACCGCTCGTCCATGTACACTAAATGGAGAAAATTAAGGGCTGATTACGGTTTCCGAAGAAAGCTTCATAACTTTCTATGTACGGTGCCCCCCTCCCAGTGCCAAACACTCCCCAGGTACCGTTTCACTGCTGTATCGCTCCAGCCCAAAACACCAACGAGCGACGGCTACGGTTTTGTGAATGTCACCATTCCCGCCAGTGCGTTCGGCAATAATCCGTCCCCGCGCTGGTGGGACCGGAGGCCGGGTCCGGAGCATTGGCGTCGGATTTTAAATCGAGCCCGAGGATCACGAAAGCTTTCAAGGGAGCGGCAACGAGATTGTGAATAATGAAAGCAAATTGAATAATAAATTAGTGTGCTGCGTCGTTCCTTCCCTTTACCCTCCCCCCCCCCCGTCTTTGTGGTGTGATGTCTTTCCCCCCCCCCCCCCCCATCCATTCGGTATGGCAGTTGCATGGAAAGATGTGACACGCTGCAGGAAGGTAGCGCTCTTAAAGGGGTTGCCCCGTCCTTGGATGAAGCAGCTTGAGCTTCAAATCCGGGGACTCCTTACCAAATGACAAATAATGACAAATTTTGAAAGGGCCAAAGGTTTTTTTGCTCCACTTTTTCCAGCCATGAGTTCATGGAGTTTTTTTTTTTTAAAAAAAAGGTAAACTCAAGACAATTGGCAGTGTGGTGTGGGAAAGGGAGAGGGAAGGGCAGTGCGGTTCGTTCATGGTGAGGAAATGCTTTGCTTAAGAGATTGAAATTTATGAGCATTATCTACGTTTTATAATTTATTAGGCACAATTTATTCGCCGTTTCCGACGGTCCCCGTGCCGGGGTTTGGTTCCTATTTGCGCTGTCTGTTCTGTTGTCCTTTGTTACGGGGATAGAGTAGCGCAGGTTCGTTTTGATGAAGCAGATTATATAGACTTCATTACGTACGTAGATACAGGCGACCGTTTCGGTGGGGCAGCTTTTTCATTCACTCAACGCAGTCACGCAGCTCAATTTCAGTGGCAAAGATACTAAAAAAATCAATATGCCCGTCACGAGCTTAAAATAACATCCGCTCATCGCATCGGTGTGATAGTGGACTGCTTTCCATCGCTTCCTATACCGTCGGCGCAAGGATAATCGTGCCCCAGCATGAAAAAAAAAACACACACACACACACATCGTGATATGGTGTGTCTAAATTGACTTATGAAGTAAATTTTTCATCCATTTTCGCATGAGGCAGCGGTAAAATTATCCAAAGTGATTGTGATCGAGTGATAGTGGCACGGTGGAAGCATGTTTTTGGGGGCAATGGACGCCGGCAGAAGAGAAACAAGTGCAGTCACGTAACGGTAGTGCATTGTGTCGCTCTCGGTGCAAGTGCATCTATATGCAAGCGTGTAGCGAGCAATTAACTTCCGCACACATTGACTAAACCATTGGAGGGAGGGTTTTGTTTTGTTGACTTTATTGATCGACAGGTACGGCCGATCGGCACAGATTTTGATTGATTTTTGATGTAGCACAGAATGGTGGACTGCTGCCACGCGTGTCGCTCTTTAGTGTTCGTTGTTTGCCCTTTTGTGTCGGTTGGCGTTGGCGGAATAAAATTTTGACGAGTGCATCAGATTAGATTTCGTGCGAAAATAATGCCCTATTTTACAAATACACACAATGAAAATGTATAATCATTGGGTGGTTCTAGGTAATAAAATGGAGAGCCGAAACATGTAGGATAAAAAGCTCTACAGCCTCTGTTAGTGGAAACATTCATCAATATTTATGCATTTTCCAAACCAGCGACAGTTGCATTCCATCATATTGGACTCTACTCCCCCAAAACAATATTCTGTTTTTCATTTTTCTACAAAGAATAGTTCAAATGCTTGTATTATGCTGTACTAGTCTAAGGTTTATAAAACTAAACCGTAAAACCTTCTGCTTCTGCGAGAAGCATCCATCAATTGGTGTTCATATTGGAGTTTTGACAATTGTGTAGCGGAATTTGGGGCAAGTGTGCCATACGGGGCAAGAATGCCACCAAGCATTTTTCCTTAAAAACTTAAGTTGAATGATCAATTGTGTATACAGTTGGTTGCTTTCCAATGACTAGGTATACTGAGCCGAATTTCATATAGACCAATCGATATTTCCCATTGTTTTGAACTGATTTGTGTTGAGTTTCAAAAT
>AXCO02006088.1:0-17032 GCA_000473525.2 Anopheles melas | reverse complement strand
TCGAAGGCCGACTCCGACCGACTCCGGACGATTCCAGACGACTTCGAACGACTCCAACTCCGAGCAACTCCGAACAAATCCGGGCGACTCCGGACGGTTCTAGACAATTCCGAACGACTCCGGATAACACTGGGCGGACTTACCTACCGGTGCCGGTTCTGAAAATTCGGAATCGGTTGGGAGTCGAATCCGGATTTATGCCAACATTACCCATCACTAGTCTATACATTCATGGTATATTGAATATTCTAATGATTCTATTAAAAACAAAGGTATTATTTCATTGTAACAACATAAAACTCATAGAAAACTTACTAAATAGTGTACCAAAAGACAAAACAAACATAAACTAATTTAATATTTAATACAGAACAAGATTTTAAGATTCACAAATTCAAAATTTAATATTCAGATGGAAGGATGCACTTGGAAGTTTCTTGGAATTCTTGTATTTGAATCAAAATTTTCCATCTTTAATCCTAACAAATCACTACCACTAACATCTTCCAACAAAACAAACATATTCCTTGAGTTGATGTACAAGCATATTAATTTTTCGGATTCATTTTCACCGTTTTAATTCGATGCATTTTTAATGCCATTTTGCCCAAAGGTGAGCCATACATACCAATGCGGAACTATAGTGGACCCGTTGAATTTGTAAGAAGATTATGCGATCCCTTCCCTTGCCTTGGAGCGTTCTCTCTCTCTCTCTCTCCCATCTTTCCCACTTGTTTACACACTTGTATCAACCCTTCATCCACTCGGGGCGCATTATTTACGGTGCATTACGAGTGCATTCGCTATTTTTAGAACACTGCGCAACAAAACCCGTGAATCCATCTTAAGCTGTGCCCCGCACGCCGTATTAGGCTCGGCTTTATTGTTTGCTGTCTAGCGCAAATGCAAAGCAATTACCCATCGCGTACCTGGCCCGTTTTGCGTTCCGTTGCAGGCGGTGCGTGTTTGTGAGTTTTATGAAACCCTTCCTGGGCCTTCTGCCCCTTTGTTTCCCCGTCCCCGTTTTGATGCGGAGAGTGGCGGACCATTGTCCAAACACTCAAAGGAACGCAAAGGGGTACGGGCACACGGTTTTGGGATGACGCTATGCTACGCTATATGGGTGTGATTCGAAAACTTTGGTGCGTAGAAAAATGCACCATAGAGGGGGAAGCGCTGCTCTTTGTTCGCTGAATACACGCACGGTATTAGCCTGTGTGCGATGCGTAATAGACAGGTCGCAGTGTGTTCGGGAGGGTGGGAATGTACTGGTTTCGGGCAGGGAGGGGGGGGGGGAGGGGGGTTGGACCGAAAAGACAAAGACGACACGACGCGATGTCAAATTATGCTGGAATGGTATGTGTGGTACGGTTTACGGGCTGGTTTGACTTGACAACTATCGATTGACCTATAAATTGTCTCACTTGCTGCGTACAATGTGGGCCACAGCTAGCGCCGTTTTTGTTGCGCAGTAGCATCAGCATCGGCCAAGCGAACACAAAGAGAGAGAGACACAAACACACACACACACACACACACGATGCTGGACTTACTGCTGTTGTTGTTGGAAAGAACGAGCCCGAGCTAGCATGTCTAAACAGTGGTCCAAAACATTTTCTTTGCTTTTTTCGTTCAGAAAAGGGAGACGAGTATTTGAATCACATGCATGCGATTTTGGTGGTTTGGTAGTAAGTTTGCTGTTCAAACAGGTACGCTGTGTGCAAACAATGGTTAAATTATGATGAATTTACATTAAAAATTAAGTGACTGATTTGGCAGCATGAATTGAGGCAACTACAATGGATAAATCACTCGGAAATATATAGAAATGTAAAAAAAAATTACGACTTGAAGCTTAGCAAATATATCAATCTTTTAAAATTAAACACAATTGTTCAAGTAGATTTGTAACATAATCCATAATTACACAGAAGAAATTTAGAGTACTTAAAGGGATGACTATTTTCTTGATTGCACTAAATCAGTCTTTTGATTCCAATTTTTACCCTAAATAGTGTTTTTTTTAATTCATTTTCATTTTGTTGTTTGTGTTCGTTAACGTTCGGAGCTCTAAATTTAATCTCCTTCCCTTTCTATAACCGTTTCAAATTGTTTCACTACAAAACGAATCTCCTTTGCTGTTAAGTAAACCCTCCAGAATATGGTAATGCGTTCGAAGAATGTATTCTTGCACAAATGAAGTACTTTTTTCTATCCAATCGATACCGAGCAACTAAGTGCTTTTGTTGCGGGCACTTATTATTGCTCCGATCCAATGGCTCGGAATTCCAAAGCCATCGGATTACCGCATCGGAGTCCTTAAATCGTTCCGTTGAGCGTCCTTGAGCAGCAAAGTGTCCTCGTCGACGGGTAAGATTAATTACTAGTGTCAGCTAGTGGAGGCAGACCGCATCTTGCTTGAACGAAGAGTAAACGATATCGAAAGCGAGCAAGACCGGTGGATTAAGGGCAAACGGACATGGACGGGATGGAATTACATTGGTCAAACCATTGGCTCATTGTCAACGAAAAGCATTTCTTTTGGGTTTAGCACTATTTCCTATGCTTGTGTAAACTGAAGCTGTAAGGAACAGCCCTTCTTAAATAAACTGTGACGAGTGTTCTATCACCCCCAACCGTTAGAACCCAGACGCAGAGGCGGTGTGGAGGAGGTTGATTTAATTTAGTAGTCCATTTCGGTGTATTGATTTAATGCGCACGCATAATCAGCACACGAGAACGAGCGAGAGATACGGAAATGTAGGTCAAGTCAGCCCTAACACGCGCGAGAAAGAGCGACCAAGCCTTTGCTAGCCAAGCATTTGTGTGTGTGTGTGAGAGAGGGCATTGTGATAGAGCAATCGAAAAGGAAACCCTGTAGGGCGTCCATGGAATCTTCTTTTTCTGTGTGTGGGGGAAGTTGTTTGCTTGGGGATGTGTTTTTGCTACCGATTACATCCTCTGCTTTCAACGATGGGTGGATAGATGTTCAACGCTGACCGCTGGCTAAGGTTAGGGATGTTATTTCGATACGAATTTCAAGCAGAAGGGACGACACCTTTCCCTCTCTTTTACCAGATTTTGCTTACAAACCCTTTTTGTATGGTCAACATCGGTAGGGCGTGTTCGGTCCGAGCGGAAGGTTAATGATGGTTTGTTTTATGAAGGTTAATAAGTTTCACACGTTGCACCTCACTATCAGCAGCAGCATCGTGCAGTGCGTTTCGCTATACTGTTTTAAATCGATCGTTACTTACGGCTTGGTCCTTGCAGGAGTAAGGGTTTAGTCGGTGCCCTTGGTGGCAGGGGAAGGCATTTTACTGTTTTTGGCTGTGATGAGTTTTTCCCAACAGGCATCAAATTGGAAAATTTATGGTCAAAACTTTCAAGTGGCTCAATGCAAGCGAAGCGAACAAAGAATCTTGATGAAGGGTTCATGCTGGGTTTGGTGGGTTCATTGGCGGTGAAAGGCACATTGGGGCGAGAGAACGAGACAACATAAATCATTAAACAGTTGATTATGAAGAAATAATCAGTTGATTGTGTATGGTAAAATCACAGCATGAAAATAAATGTAATTTATGTGTATTTGGATACAAAATGAACCAAAATGTATCACAAGGAACAATTGTCAATATATAAACGTGTTTTATAGATCTTTTCTGTTCATATTCTATCGTTTGTTTTGGGATTTTTTTTTTAATATTACACTTTTTAAACAAAAGCAAAAGTGTGTAGAAATTCGCAAAAAGGTCCCTAAAATTTTGCCCGAAAAAAACAACAACTATAACATTCTTTCTTGCATCACTAACCCAACATGCTTGATTTATGGGAGTTTTGGGCGTCAACCACAGCAAAAAAAACCCGAGCTCTAAAGAAAACCCAAAAACTGCGGCAAACCATAATAAATGCGTTGCGTAATCTAGACAAATTTATTTGACACAGAATACATCGTGAAAATAAATGAAGTGCGAATAGGATGAGCAGGATCTACCGCCCCCCCCCCCCGCTTTGGCGTTGTTTTCTTTCGCCCGCTTGCTCGCTGCCCCACTGGACTGGCGCTTGCGATAAGATCGGTTTGCAGCTGGCTGCATGAAATTAGTGCTTCAGTATGCACGAAATAGCTGCCAAAAAAGAGATTAAGTGCGAGGGAAGTGTTGCGAAATGGGGTGAATAAAACAATTACCAATTGAGGACGGGTGTTGGTAGCGGAACCTAGTGCGGAACCCAGTGCGGAACCAGTCCACGTTTTGTCCAGCCAAAACGATGGTGCATCACCCCGAAACCGTGTTTAACCGTGGTGCGAGACGGGTATTATGTTGAAAGGGGTACGGCTTCAATTAAAATAATCATTAAAATTCTCTTCAAATGGATTGCTGTCAGCTACCGGCGCTCGACCTAGTCTGGTTCTGGACCGAACGGCACAGAAATTACCGTGTTCGTCCGTCTGTACTCGGTGACTTCGGATACGATTCGAACGGGCAACTGGCCGTTGCGTTGCCGCAATGCTAAACAGAACGACGAAATGGATAAACGAAGGTAAATCTAAACAAACTGAACGGCCATGGACGGTTGGGGGCTGGTTTAGCAGGCGAGTTGGATAGTGGCGTATTCCATTTTCCGAAAGCGTTCACTTGTGCGCTCTTTCATGCATGCTTTCAGTAGGTGAAACTTCAAATTGAATAGAGAGTCATTTAGTGTGTGGAAATTCAAAATTTTACGCCATAGAACCTACACCAATTCATGGAATCCAATGAAATCAAATTTAATGTGCAAGTTTTAAAATTATTTGAATTGTTCTAACCCTTAAGGATACTTAATTTAAACTTACCTTCTGTTCATTTGCTGAAATATTGATAATGGCAAATATGATCTAAACGAAAAGGTTTTAATTAATCCTTAGCTAAAACATTTTAAACCAAACCAAGCAGTTAATCCCTAGTGTATGATCGTCAAGTAATACGCAAAGGAAAATTCCATACCCAGCGGCTAGGCAGAAGCAGCAAAACACACTCAACTCCCAAGCAAACTCTAGCGGGACCGAGCAAAAACCAACAACAAAACGTGAGAAATGTAAAGAAGTTGAAGCAATGTTTTCCATCACCAATGGGGTATTGGTACGGTAAAGTGTTATTGGGTTGGATGTTTTCCCCGTTCATTTTGCTTTGAGATTGATTCAGAAAACCTTTAAATAACTAGGCTACCAGAACCAGACGCCCAGACCGGCCACCGGCTTGTTGGTA
Source organism: Anopheles melas (assembly GCA_000473525.2). Taxonomy (NCBI): domain Eukaryota; kingdom Metazoa; phylum Arthropoda; class Insecta; order Diptera; family Culicidae; genus Anopheles; species Anopheles melas. Next base: position 11,789 of record AXCO02006088.1, on the reverse strand, counting down.
CGTGTCGAAATACACATGTCGGGTAGGGACGAGAACGCCTCAACCGTGTGGCAACGAGTAAGAAAACTCGTGTCCCTCTCTCCCCGACTCCTCTGCAGGATGGAGAGAGAGTGTAATCGAAATAGTTTTGTTTAAAATTAAATTAAATATCCATATTCGCCGGCTGGTCGGTCAAGCGGCGTCAAGCACGGGCAGGCACAAACACACACACGCACACATACGGATAGTTGGCAAAGGGCCGATTAGGCGGGTTGGCGCGGTTGCCAAAGTGTTTGACTTTTCGGCGCACAACTAGCAGCCGAAAACACAACAACGCACCGGGTAATAACACACATTTTTCGTAATCGGATCAAAGTAAAGGGCGCATGGGTAGAGTAGTTGGCTTCAAAACATGAGGGAATGGGTTAAAAATATCAAGGTGGACGCTATTTCCATCCCCAAAGGGGTAGCGTTGGCACATTTGAACAAGATCATATGATCAGGGATTAAACGCGTATTTGAAGTTTGTTTTCTTCAACCATCTGCAGATGGGGGTTTTGAAATTTTGCAGTCAAAATTGTTCCAGAAATACACCCAGCTGCATAGGATCTGTACTGTACGATAAGTTGCAAGGTTCGCAAAGTGGATTTTGTTGTAAAAGGTAGGTTAAGCTTTAGAGTGTAATTTCGTTTGAAAGGGCCATCAAGGTCCATTAAACTGAATAAACGCAATGAAATGAAAAGTTATACCGGGTTAGACAATTATGTTGTCATTGCTTTTGTCAATTGATGTGAAAAGTTACTCAAACGAAAATATTTCATTGTTTTATTGTTTTATTGTTTTTTTATTTATTATTTTATTATTTTATTCTACATCTTGTTTTTAAGTTACTATTGTACCATTGACTTACAATGTACGGGCAATTTTTGATTAACTTTATTTGATCCTTATTCTAACCAGTTTTATGGAAATCTAATCTGACAAAATAGACGCTTATCATTATTAAATGCTAGAATGATAAGATAGAATAGAAACATAACATAAAGGAAAACAATTGCAGAATAACAAAGAGAATTTGAAATAAAAACCCTGGCACAACGATATTGACATCAATGCTAATAAAATTAAGATAACAAGCCGAATCCCGACTGGTCATGATTTATTCAAAAATTGGTTAAAAATAATGAAAATAGAAAATGAAGACAACTGCAAGACATGCCAAACTATCGAAACAGGAAAACATAAAATCTTTTACTGCAAAAAAAAAATAATAACAAGAAACGAAACCGAAACGAAACGAAACGAAACAAATACAAAAACATCAAAGAAGATAATTTTATCACAACAATGAAAGGAAAAGGATGAAAAAATGATAAAAGAAATAATAAAATTCATGAAACAAACAAACATAACAATCCTAAACAGACAACACAAAAACGAATGCAAACAAATTCAAAGACGATAATTAAATCGACATATGTAAACAACACGAACAAAAGTCAAATTACGACGAAATCAACTTGGAGAGGTATATGACACAAGCAGTCGGAAACCTAAACAGAGCAGAATATCTTGGAATATGCCTCTATGAAACATTCGTTTCTACAGCATAGAAGATTACACCGTGCTACCCAAAGACAAAGAAGAAGAAGAACAATGATAAGAATAGAGGCCCTGATTGTTCAGAAAAACTAAATTATTACCTCGAATGTGATATATTCGGTAAAATAATCATACGTTAACAATTCATTGTTTGACATCCAATCATAGTGGTTTTGAACATTTTGGCTAAGATGGAACCAGGATCTTGAATTTTCAAAATTTAATAAATTCTTACAAGATTACCTACCGAATAGAATCAAAGCTTTAAGTCTAGTTTGAGAACTGATAATAATATTTGACTGGAAAATAGTTTAGTATACTATCAATGTAGTGAGTCTTTGTATATGATTTGTAAGGCGAATGTGACGTGTAAACAGAGTTGTGCAATTTACGTTGTTCCTGTAAAAGCTGGAACGATTTCAAATGATTACATTTTACTCTGAACTATGGATGAACCGCAGTTAGCCAAGCTTCGTTAGGCAAGTCCAAATATGGCAATCAAGAGGAAGAAGTTAAGGTGAAATAGTATACCTGTAAATTGGCCAAAATGTTACCTTAACTTCGCTTAGTAAGCTGCCCGGTTCCATGGACTTTAATATCACACTGACCAGACGATCCTCTTGAAACGTCGTTTACGCCGTAGGGTTTTGTTTGTTCTGGGTGGCCGCAAATCCTCGGTATCGTCGTAAAGCGTCCAACTGCTAGGCGAGCCATTTCAGCTGTTCCACAAACACACGCACAGCCGTATATGTTGTTACCTTCATAAAGTTTCAGCTCTGCCAAAGTTATTGTAGCTCGTTGTTGCAGAACGCGTTAGATTTCAGGGTTGGGTCTCCTCCGCTCCCGTAGCTCCCGTTTGTCAAAACCGAGCGATGTACGTTTCCCTTAAGCTAGCAGGTAATTTTCAAAGGAAGTCACAACATTTTGACGAATCACATCAGTGGAAAACCAACCCATAGTACCCGGAATACGTGGAAAATCCCGGCACCACGGACGGTGGAACGTTGGCGTTTGCCGTGAGCTCGAAAATGATTTGGTTGAATAAAACATATCCTTGCCTGGGGATACCGGCACAACTGGCAGTCGTACGGCGGACCGCCCAAGACATCGCTTGTGGAGTGGAAACTTGCCTTCCTCTCCAGTCTTACACCTTCCGGATCCGAAACAGGTTGGAATCCTTATCCCAGCACCGGAATGGGTCACACGGACCAAAAAACCCCCACGTGCTGGATCTGCTTTCAGCTTTTGCTGACCCGGCTGGCACTTAACGTTACTAAAGCAGGGCCAGAGTTTTGGTTTGCTGAGAGCACTCCCCGGGCAACTGCCACAGCACGGAATCTCGTTTCCGCACAAATGGTTTCGCATACAAGTTTAATGATGCTACGCGGTCATAATTCATGAAATTAGACAATATTATTTCTTGCTACTACTTCACTCCGACATCAAAGCGCACGGTCGGCACGGTCCGTTGCAGACTGAAGTCGGATCTTTCCGAATGCCCGAAGAGCCGGAACCGTTTCTGACCGGTGCTTGAAGCAGTCCATTAGATGACAATGCTATGTAGTGCCGCTTCTCGATACAATTCTTTGGCATCGACACAATAGAGGTTTGTTCATTGAACTGAAACGCTGCTGAACCATGTTGCGTGTGTCCGCGATCGTAACTGGTTCGTTACGATTGGAATTAAGTTACGTCCTCCCGTGTGTCATCGAGTCCAGCGCTCGCCACCGTGTGTTTGATTGATTATTGATGACTTTGGATAATTTAAGATTGCAAATTAGGGCGTACGGCGGTGTGAAGGACCTCCCAGCATTTGATGCCTCCGGGTGATGGGTCCCAAAGGACGGCTACCAAGGCGTAAGCACCTAAAGCCAGTACCACATCCCGTCCAGTCCAAGCATCCCGAATGGTGTGCCGGATCGACACGGTGCAGTGTTGAGCTATCGAAAACGATACTCTGCATAATGTTTTATGCATGCCTATTGCAACCGGATTGAACCGGAGGAATAGCAAAACCGCTTCTTGCGAGCTTTAAGCCGTACCATGCTAAACGGACCCACTCAGTGTGGGTTTGTGCTCGGTTATTGACATCTGGCACATCTCTGGCAGCATCGAATGAATCGAACGATCGCTTTCCGGCGCTGCTGATCGTGAGCGCCCATTGCACAGGCACTACATTGGCATTTCATTACCTACCCGGGGGTATTCGCGATCGTTTCAGCCACCCTGCAACAGCTGCAAAAGACGTTTGAAAGCGGAAAGAAAAGATAAACAATCAAGCCAAACGGATTCTGCACACTAGCAAGAACGAAAATTCATTTCACACACGTCACACGTCACAGATGAGAGCAAAACGAATCTCATTTGGCAGGCAAATGCGTTTATGCTAAGCCAAAACAAAACTGGGTGAGCATGGGCTTTGGACATTCAAGTTTTGGTACACACGAACGCTTGTTGCTAATTGGCCGGTTGCGCGGAGCGGAGAGACAGGAAGTCACAGTGCTGGGATATCACAGCACAGCAAGAAACAATAAATGTTTGTTAATCAAGTCTACGCTCATTGCACATTGAGAGAGCTGAGCGGCCTATCGGCTACCACCGAAAGCTGGGCTTAGAACGGCGTATTTGGGTACGAAATTTTTAGTTCACTGAATTCTATTACATCCGGTGGATGGAGTTTAGCTGCTCTGCATACGCGCGTTCGGTGGCAAGAAGCGGAAGATGGGCGACTGAGAATGTAGGTCAAATACTGAGATTCTGGTTGTGTATGGGTAATAGAGACAGCATTGCATCATTCAATAGGCAGTCAATAGACTTAGGGTTGGTGTTGTTTTTGTGTGTGTTTGCAGTTTTAAGATGGGAAAATGGAAATTTACTCCTCTCTGTGCAGAGCAGGGGCCTGCGTTGTGCCATTGTGGTAGGGTGTAAACGGATTTCCTTTTCCTCCATCTCTCGAATGGACGTTTTAGCAAATAGGGTTACGATGGAATTGTTACAATGTGAAATTGAATTTGGTAGATCTTGGTTTTATGAGCAGATACGAAGAGATTTGAAATGATGATAGAATACGATGTGGGATATCACATTGTATATGCTGTCGATGTCTACATTGTTAGTTTCTATTTACTTCTTTACTTGTCTATCTTCTTTTGTGCGATTGACTAATATTAACTGCCTAAATTTGTACATAATTTTGAATTTGATTTCCAGACCAGTATTGCTAGAAAGACAATTTATTTGGTTTGTAAGTATTTTAAGTAAATAAGCTGGTGCACTAAAGTCTTGTTTTCTACAACTTCACTTCGAATTTTCATAATATTGACTTAATATTCATGAACTTACCAATGCACTGAATGTTCTAAGTTACTTTGGTTCTACTTTTAGTACAATGTACTAAAATGTCTCTTGAATGTCTCTTGAATGTCTGGCCCAAAACAAAATAGAAAAAAATAGAACTAGAACTTAAAACAGTCAGTATAAATCTCGTTAACTAAGCCCACACATACTAAATCCACACGTATACTTAATCCATCGAGCTTAGTATTACCGACGTGACTGTCGAAATAATGCCCAAGCTAACTCATATGTATGGAACACCTCCACGAATATGTTTACCGTAAAATAACGAGTGGGATTCAAAATCCTTATGATTATCTTTATTTTGAATATTAACAGTTTAAAATTCAATACTTATTTATATTTGTATTACAAAGAGTTCAATATCAAAGGCATACAAAGCAAGTGCGATTATTTTCAGCTATTCAGCTCTGTTGGTGAATAGTTGCACATAACTGTCAACAAATTGCACAAGAAATTGGCTTCAATGCTGGTTCAATTGGATAGCAAAACTGTTTCCCATAATTTTACACAGCTATCAAACCTATCATTGTCGATTTGTAGAATCATTATTGCAATACTGCATTTCAATCATTTGTACGGCAGGGATGGATTTGTTTTGTGCATGTGTCATCCCATTCCATATCTCTACAATAAAACTCTAAATAAACACAGTGAATCACCCGGTCTCTTGCAAACGTGAATAAAACGGCGGACAAACGGATGGGCTGTCAGAGCGGGAAAACCGTACAGCTGGCAAAAAAAGAATACAATTAAACACTAACAAAAGCCCATCAGCTGACACATTTTTGGTGATGTGTTAGTGGCATACCGCCACTGCACTAAATCTACTACAGTCGTTTGGATGGGCGTAGACTCGATGGCTGTGTCTACGCATACGTCATGATGCCTGTCAGCTTCACTGCCCTGTCCCATATGCACCGTACGCACAATGTGACAATGTTGATTCGATCCACCAGCCATTCAGCCAGCCCCAGCCCGAGCAGAGCCTCCCTGCCCCCTGTTTCACCGGTCTTATCAAGGTTTAGGAGCATATTTTAAACAAACCCCTTTTTTCCAGTTTCTTCTTCTTGCTCCGGTCGCGCCTTCCAAATCCATTTGTTCGTTGGCACGTTTGGTTGGCAGTGAATTGGGTTAATCGCTTATTATTTCGTTTCCGTCGTACACAACAATTCTCGGTTTTCTTTTCCCGATGAGACTCGCTCGGGTTATGCTTTTGTGTTCACCAGCGCTGCGTCCCAATGGTTGCTCATCTCACACCGCTGCGCTGCATCTGTGTCAACGTACTTTTGTAGGTTGATGGTCGCGGCAAAATGGAGGCCGTTTTTTTGTTTGTGTTTTTTTTTAAAAAGATCGATAGATGAGCTATGGGGGGCTGTGTTATTGTAGCTGGGCGATGGGGGAATTTTAAACCGCTTAATAGGTGACAACACCACGACCGACTTTGGGAATAACAATAAATGTACTGTGAAAAGGTTTAAAATGTTCGATTTGCTCAGTTGAATTTGTTCATAGGATTATTAGGCGCAGAAAAATACTGGAATTGATCTTAGGTCGGTGCCGTGCAGTTAACAACTATACCAGCAGTAACGTCTCAAACAGATCCGGGAATAATCGATTTGTTGATTTGATGGTCGTTCATAAACGTTCATAAATGTAGAGATCTCATCAGACAATATATCCCAATAAATATAGTGCTAGATTTAAAAGACATTTAAAACACTCAACGATCACGTTATTACAACTCGACGGACGCTAGTTTCGGATGAGCGACACTGTACAAAGCAAACAATTGAAACGAATCGCTCGGCTGTTTGGTTTGCCCGAACGACATCACAGTTTGGCATTGAACGCGTACGCAAAGACAAACGGCAGCTTAGCGTGGCAACCACCACCATCGCCGCCATACGGTTGCGCTTAGTGTTTAGTAGCGCGTTTGAGCCGCGCAACGTTGCCGTTGTCGAACAGCGCGCGTAGGTGGTGTCATCGCCATTAGCACAGCGCAGCCCGTATGTCTGCGTGTCTGTGTGAGTAGATGTTAGATAAACTTTACACTACCGTTGTCCATGGCTACTAACAAATATGTGTGTATGGTTGAGTTCGTTGGGTTAGAGCTTTTGTTGTTTTTGGATGCGTAATGGCGTAATGGTGGAAATGATAAGCGTAAAAAGGGAGGTTTCGAGGGTCATACAGGGTTGATGACAGGGTTTGGGTTTTTTTTCCTCTTGGAAGGTTTTACTTCACTGTTCGTTGTGTTGAAAGTTAGAGATAAACGTAAAAAAAATTCAAGTTCTTTCCATGCGTTCAAATTACGGTCAGGGCGTGATTTTTTATTCTTCCCTTAAGTAATACTAAACCAACTGTAAAGTTCATCTAACTTCACTTGCCACTTTGCCAACCTCATACAAAAACTATCACCGTTGAACACAAATCTTCTCGTTAAGCTGTCTCGTTCGCTCTGCATATCTTTTCGCCGTCGTCGGTGCTACTCTTTCCCCCGTCTCGTTCGTTCGCGCACGCTTACTTCCCTAATCTGTTACGTTGAATAGCACCCCAAAAGTGGGTCAAATCTACGCGTGACCCATTTTTTCCGGCTAGTGACGACGGTTGGTCGCCGTTTGTCATCCGACAGGCAGGGTGAGCTGGCAGTAGGCAGTAGGAGCAAAGGGGGGGGGGGGAGTGCCACGTACCACGAGGGCAACAACAGCATGAAGCAAAAGAAAGGGTGGTAATACAAGTTGAAAGGAAGTCGGTTGCGCGAGTTGAATGTGGTTACGATGGGCACACAGCGCGTCGTTTTTTTTTTCATTCGTTCGGAGCGTGTTTTTCTCGGCATCTTTTCGCCACTAGATGGTAGAAAGACTGGTGGCGAGATGGCGAGATTGTTGATAGTTTCGTGGCCCGTTCCTGGTCCTGCCGCCACGGCATGAAATAAACATTTCACAACCTTCCAACCGGAGTGGGCCCGGGTTGCTGCTAGTTTGTATGCTAACGTTTGAGCTGCCGGTGGCTGCAGCTTCGCTCTGCCTTCTGCCTTGTTGTTTGCCTCTCTATCATCTTTCTCCCGTTGTTCTTTTGCTGTTTTAATCTACTCGCTGGAATTGCTTTGGCTGCCGTTTTTTCCCACTCTGCGGCTAGCTTACCCATCTGATGGGGAAAGTTTTTCTCCTCCCCACCTGTTTATAGAACCACGGTGGCCACGATTTTACGATTAGTGATTTAAACAAATTTAGGGTGTTTAAATTTATTATCTGTACTGTGTGTTGGCGCCTTCCAGCCAGTGTGTGTTGGCGCGGGAAAAGTTTTAACCGTTTTTTTTTTGGTTTTATCTTTTATTGCAGTGCTACTGGAAAATGGTTTGGAAAACTGCCATCAACTCGATGTGGCGGGTGGAAGGTTCATTCTCATTTCCCCTTGTTTTGTGAGCTCGATTATGTAGTTGGTGGTATGGTTGCTGAATTGCTGGCCAGAATGGTTTGCTTTATGATAGCCACTCTAATCGCTGATCCAACCCGTTGCTGATGATCGGCCCATCAACGTTAAACGTGGAAGGCGTTTGATATGCTTGCGCTTTCCTTCGTAAATCATTTCCATCACAATTAATGCACATGATTTGTTTGTAGGGAAATTAATAAAAATGCGCTCTGTACTTGTTAGGAATAAATTTAAAGGCATAGCTCCTTCCTCATCACCCCTGTTGCTCGCCGTGCAGATCGGTGGCAGAGCGTACGCGGGCAGCATTTAGATAAAAACGCCCCATTAACAGCAATGTGCTTTAATGGAAGGGAGTCATTTGTCGCGTGGCAGATTTTACGACAATTGGAAACGCGAACAACCAAACCATGCGGACTGGAAAGGAGCTGATGATGATGGCATCTTACGATCCTCAGGCTGGATCGGTGGGTAAGATTTTGGGGGTAGCGAGCGGACGAGATTCCTCCTAACAATCTGTTTTTCGAGCGTGGAGCGTTTATTGCAGCGAACACACCCGTCGTAAAATGTCATTTGTCCCTGGGCGGATGGACTGTGTTGTGTCTCTCCCTGTGTATGCCCTGTACATTTGATCAAGATGTCGGTTTTATTCGCCTCGCCCTGTTTTTCGCGTTTCTTGTTGCTTTTCCTGCGCTCACCATGAGGTTGATGTAGAATTAATAAGAGAACCGAAAAGTTTGCGTGCGAAAGGATTCTTGCTGCTGCCCCCTGCTGCTTAACTTTGCTTCATCGCAGGGCTGGTGCACGTGCACGGGGTGTTGGGTAATAAAATTGTACCCATTATGTGACTCGCGTTACGAGTGGGGAAATCGAATCATATTTTCTGGGCACGATTCTGTGCAGCAACAAGAAGGACAACAAGAAAAAACATCTTCTAAAGGACGTCATAAGAACTTCTTTCTTCACGCGTTGGTGGGTGTTCACGAGTTGTGTGTGTGTGTGTGTGTGAAAAGCGAAGAGCCAAAGAACAATTTGTCGTTAACGACGTAACACCAGCGATAAGTGAAATGAATTGTTTTGAAAAGGGTGTTTTTCGGGGAGAAATGTGGATTGGTAGGACAAAAAACTAATAAATGTTTTTGGTGTCCGGATGGTGCTAATGGTAGACGGGTTGGCTTCTGCTGGTTATCGGCCGTGAGTCAATTCCCATCGGGTCCCTTCGTAGCGCCAGAAGGTCTGATTAAGTGATTACATAGTACAAATAAGTGCAATAAACCTTGCTATTTTGTAACTCCACTAAGATTCACGTAAGTTTATGGTTAGAAGAAGAGGAAAACAAAAATCAAAAACCAAATCCAACCAAAAAATCAAAAGCTATCATCTAGAGGTCCATAAGTATCACATTCCTATGTAATTTTGCTATTGATCTAACCCTCAAATTGATGATTTCATTATGATAAGGTTTATTCAAAGAAGTCAGTTGAATCTTCCAACATCTGAAAACTACGAGTAATGTTGCCGACATTGAATCTAATGAGTTAACATGTAAGTAAATACTTATTTTGTTGTTTTTTGAGCAAAGTTATAGGAAGATATAAGGTTAACATGTAGTTGTTTTTATAGATTTACTTTACATGTTTAATACACCGTTTAGCTTCTTTGCGTCCAGATTTCTCAATACAGCGAGACGCCGTTTATTCGGGTATATTTTATCCGGCTGTCTGTATATCCTACAGAAATGACAGTTCAAGAGTTTACCTGAAATTTAAGTTTGGATTACACTGAAATCTCGGTTATTATTATATTAAACCGCGGTCTCAGTTGTGTATGTTATTGTTGTTGTGTGTTATTAAATCCTACGAGTTGATAACTGTACTACCGGATCGCCCCATCATTCGATAGCAAAAAGATCAACTTGAAACATTATTAGATTTTATTAATGCTAATTGTGTGATTAAATTTGCTCGAACTATTCTTCTAAATCTGAACAACAACCGATCCCGCAGATAAAGAAAAATTGATGCAAAGGACCAATCGAATTTAATTTCCTATAATTGTGCCAATTCGACGGTTTACACGTCTTTGCTACTTAAGTTATTGTTCATACTTCACGGTAGGCACCTTTTAGAAAATCGCCATACAACATATCAAATAAAGAGATAATATTCAGTAAGATATGATCGTATTGAATATTTCATGTATGGCAACTCTTCAACACACATTTACATGAAATTATAAATCAACTTCACTGCCGAATATCTAATAAATTTACAAGTTTTCAAACTCTCTTCAAGCGCATCATTAAATAAACAAGCACAAAGAGCCATCTATTTGAAAAGAAAAAAAAGCAGCACCATCAATAACTTTCCTACCGCAACTGTGCTATAAAATATGTTCCGTTTTCCAAAATACTACACGAGACCAGCACCACCACACCAAACAGAATCGGGCCTTTTCCTTTGCTGCGATGGGCAATCAAATTTACACAAAGCTCGTAAACATACCCTCCGTCCGATTGCGCTTGCGATCGTATCGGTGTATGTGTGTGTCGTTTTTTGGACGCGACTGGCCGCGCGTATATGTGTATGAGGGTGAGCCAACCACCCCAACCCGCGACGTCTAAGCTCTAACGCACTGGGTTGGTGGTGGTGGGGCAGCGACTTCAAAATTAGGTCAAACTAAACACGATTGCTCGATTGCTCGAGAAGCAGCCGTGTGATGCGCGTTTAGCTGGTCTGCTGTCTTTCTCCCTCCACACCCAGGCGGGACATTCTGTTATCGGCCGCGGACAAGGGAACGAGTAGCATCTCCCCTCTCCTTCCTTTTTTTCATTTCGTCCCACCTTCCCAACCTACTGTGGCCCTTATCGATGGGGCCATCGTTCTGCTGCCCTGCCTGCGGTAACGTTAGGGAGGTAGCGCGAGAGAGTTCGTTTCTTCTGCTTAAAAGATGTTATTTTTCGTGCAATGTTCCAACTCACGTTGTTTAGATTTTTTGGTTCGTCTCGCATCCCCGCAGAATGTAGAAGCAAAAGGTAAACAACTCATTCATAGTTGCCTCGCAGTACGACCGCGTTCGCCGACCGCGGTTCGTTTCAATTTGCGACGAGTCGTCGCGACGGACGCCTGGCTGACCGTTTCTGCATCGCTTTTGCCATGCGATCTGACTGTTAAATTAATCAGCATTAATTGTCCCCGTTTCGTGGCTTGCGTCAATCGCGGTGGCCCCGGTTCTACCCTTTTTGCGCTGCTTCCTTGTTTCGCTGGCGGCCGTGCGTTGAGTTGAGTGCGTGGAGTGGTACAGACCTTTCATTAGATAGTTTACAGACCAACTGTTTGTCACTTCATCACGATCACACTCTTCTCCCGACACCTCGCATAAGAGTGTAGCTCATCGTTTTAGTAAAAAGCAAAAAAAAA